>JACEEZ010009866.1:265000-267500 GCA_016584305.1 Chionoecetes opilio | reverse complement strand
GGCGTCCTGTTAAAGTAAGTAGCAGTTGTTAGCTGGCAGAGTTGTTAGAAAGCGTAACAAGAAGAGAAAGTCGTAGAAACAATATTTACATTTAATCCAGAAAAGGACCGCTTCTTTTATATATATATACTATATATATATATATATATATATATATATATATATATATATATATATATATATATATATATAATATATATATATATATATATATATATATATATATATATATATTATATATATATATATATATATATAATATATATATATATATATATATAATATATATATATATATATATATATATATATATATATATATATATATATATATATATATATATATTATATATATATATATATATATATATATATATGTGTGTGTGTGTGTGTGTAAACGTTGTGAGTCACTATGTTGCAGGTATCCCTTCTCTATTACCTGGAGATAAATGTAATAGTGGTAGTAGAGACGGTAATGGTAGTAGAAGTAGTAGTAGTAGGGGTAGTGGATGTAGTAGTAGTAGTGGTGGAGGTAGTGGATGTAGTAGTGGTGGTAGTGGTAGTAGGTGGTGGTGGTAGTAGTAGTAGGGTTAGTGGATGTAGTAGTAGTAGTAGTAGTAGTAGCAGTGGTGGTGGTGGTGGTGGTGGTAGTGGATATAGTAATGGTAGTGGTTGTGGTGTGAGGGAGAAGGGTATGGGTCGTGTGGTTAGTTCAATAAGGATGGATGGTCATACACCCTAACTAAGGTAGTACAGTAATTCCGTATGTGTGTGTCATTCACCCATGGTCTTATCCACGCGAGTCTGACTAGCGATCGCCAGGTCCACCCTCCCGATTTATTTTGGGGGTTAAGAAGTTACGTTGACACGAGATTTTTTATTAGAGGGAGGTAAGAAGCTGAGATTTTTTTGTTTTTTTTGTGAGGGGTAAGACGTGAGGTGGTGTGAGTGATGGGTGTGTCCTTGAAAGCGAGGAAGAGCGATTATTCCAACTTGAGAGGTAGAGGAAGGAGGAGGAGGAGGAGGAGGAGGCTGTGGAGAGGCTCATTCCTTGGTCCATTCCGGATCCTTGGCGAGGCAATAATGTCGGCGTATGAAGGGTGGAGGAGTGTGGATGAGGGAGGGAGGGTGGGAAGGAGGCTTAGACGAGGACGAGGACGCGATGGTTTTTTATTTAATTTTATTTATTTATTGCCATTGTAGAAAACGTACATACACGTAGAGATACACATTTCTAGTACTTAAACAAGACAATGCAACCAACACTATGTACAGTTTCCCGCCACGCAGTGCTGGCTGCTAGATCAACACAGAGCCACCACCAAAGGCTGGGTTCCGCGCCGCTCTGGCTCCTGCCTTGGCTCTGCAATGCAACTTTTCCAACGCACCGTAGTCTTCGTGACTATAGTCACCTATACACCGCAATGATCAACAAAATGCATGGAAGCAGTACACGTGTCGTCCATTATTAGTCAGCAAAGCGAAGGCTCTCGGGTGGCTCGGGGCGACCAAGTAGGGAGAGGGAGGGAGGGAGGCAAGACTAGAGGTCGAGAAAAAACAACAGCACCGCACACACACAATTAGCACACACACATGCATACTCTCGCAAGCTGGTAATGATAATGGTTTGTTGGCCGGGCTGGATTCGAACCCATGCGCTTTTAGCCAGATGATATGACAGCTTGGAGTTAGTTAGATAGACCAGGAGGGATGTCTCCCTTGAGGCTTGCAGGGAGCTTGGATCACTGATGTCAGTCTGAGGGAGAAGTGGAACCCGTGTGTCCTCAGGGTGGAATTAGTAGATAAGTACACTACACTGTACCGCTACTCTCACTATCACTTTGGAGCTTATACAGCCCAAGGCATACTTCAGGGTGGGCAGCCCCTGTAAGAGTAGCGGTGCCCCAGGCTCGGTGCATCATCTCGGAGCTCTTAGGAGAACACGGGCAATAAAGGTGTTTTCCCAGGTTTTTGCCTGGCAAAATGAGCCTAAAGGTAAAAGTCACAGTAGGAATTCGGGTGTGGTGTTCAAATATATCTCCTTGATTATTTTTAGCTGGGTGCTCCATAGCTCAGTGGTAAAGTGTTGGTGTTTCAATACGTCAACAAAAAGGTGATGGGTTCGATTCCCGCACAAGTCCTTTACGGATATCTTTACCGAGCTCGGACCCCGTCCCCCCCTCAAACCCTCTGGCGGTCTGTCGACCTCCCTCCCTCTGGCCAAGGGAAGGTAACTGATAGGCAAGACGTGGGTGAGAGGATCCCCCCCATCCCCACCCCCATCCCCCGTCCATCGGCCTCCCTCCCTCTGGCCAGGGGAAGGTAACTGATAGACATCCTCCATCCCCTCCCCCTCCCGTCCACCTACCTCCCTCCCTCTGGCCAGGGGAAGGTAACTGGTGGATGAGAGACACCCCATCCTAACCCCCCCTCCCACCCTCTGACCGCCCATCGACCTCCCTCCCTCTGGCCAAGGGAAGGTAACTGATAGGTGAGACGTG
>JACEEZ010009866.1:245000-260000 GCA_016584305.1 Chionoecetes opilio | reverse complement strand
TTAAATCAAGGACACACACACAGGGTGGGTACTCCGTAGTGTAGGGGAAGCACGCTCGGTTCACAACCGAGAAGTCCCGGGTTCGATCACCGGGCGGAGCGGAAACTTATGGGCTGTTTCCTTAAAACCCGAGCCCCTGTCCACCCAGCAGTGAATGGGTACCGGGTGTTAGCCGGGGTTTGTGTCCTGCTCTCCGGGGTGCTGGCTTCGGCCAAAACTAAGCACTAAGGATGAATGATAAAAATGTTGATATGGAGACGGGGCCATACGAGCGTTGCTCTGGCCCTGTAAAATACAACTAGATGAATACACACACACACACACACACACACACACACACACACACACACACACACACACACACACACACACACACACACACACACACACACACAGCAACATACTTATATTAATATATAAACACATCACCTCTGAAGTAACAAACACACCATAACCTAACTCAATTACAATAAAAATTGACTTTCCCTTCATAAAACATGGATGGCTTCACTTAGATACAAAAAAATAGTCTCAGATGACGTGAAGGAAGCCATTGAACAAACATAGTGAGGGAGATATAAAGACAGAGAGAGCGTACGGTATTGTTACGTAAGTCTATAATATATAGTCGCCGCACGTTAAGTTGGCGAAAATTGGACCCCTTCACTCCCCTCTTCCGAACGCACGGGATTGGCTGAGGTGTTGAGTTTTGGGGCCTTAGGGCGGAACTTGGGAGTAAGGCATTCTCACCCAACACCCAACACCTACGCCAATCCCATGTGTTCGGAAGGGGGAGTGAAGGGGCCACATTATCGCCAACTTAACGTGCGGCGACTATATATGGGCTTATGGTAGGCTACTCTCGTCTACCGGATCTCTCGTCCCCGTCTGCGAGAGTTCCAAATTTTCACGTTGTCAAGTGTTCCTATTTTCTACGACTCTATATATATCGATTAAGATTTTACCTGAGTTTATGTATACCTAACCTAGCTTAACCTGACCGTACCCTAACCTAACTGTAACCTAACCTAACCTGACCTAAACTGACCTAACCTGACCTGACCGTACCCTAACCTAACTGTAACCTAACCTAACCTAACCCTTACCGTCGGCGAGAGTTCCTGGTTTGTGTGGGGACGAGAATTTCGGTAGACGAGAGAACCAGGTACTGTGCATGCATTACCCAGCTAAGCAATGGGTTCCACGTGGCACTCTTTTTTTTATATCGAGAATATTTGTTTGGCTTCACGTGGGTCGTTGGCCTAAAGAAACCTTAGAAGGCCAAGTTTCTCATGTAAGGGAGTGGGAGGGTTGGAGGAAGGGTGGATACAGGTGGGGGGGGGGGGGATGGGGGGTGTAGGGGTAAGGAAGGGAAAAACCAGTGATTGGGGGGTGAAAGGGAAAAAAAAAAAAGGGCGGGGGGAAGGGGTAGGGGCAAAGGGGGGGTTTAAAAAAGGAAAGGGGAAAAAATGGAAAAGGGGAAAAGGAAAAAATAGGAAATGGGTTTTATCTGGCGTTTCTGGTGATTCTGATATTTTCTTAATCTTTGACTCTTGAGGCGAGAGAGAGAGAGAGAGAGAGAGAGAGAGAAGAGAGAGAGAGAGAGAGAGAGAGAGAGAGAGAGGAGAACGGATGCAATAGGGATTCCTTTTTTAGCAACGCGGGGAATGGGCGTCTCTCTCTCTCTCTCTCTCTCCTCTCTCTCCTCTCTCTCTCCTCTCTCTCTCTCTCTCTCTCTCTCTCTCTGAACAATAAGTCGCAGAGAGAAACCTGCACAGTCTGGCTCACTCCTATCGATCTCGACCTTGTGTATCACCCGAGGCAGATCTTGTAATGCACTGACACACCTTCCAGTCCCTTGACGTCAGGGGACACACACACACACACACACACACACACACACACACACATATCCACACCCACACCCACACCCACACACCAGGGAAACGCAACCTCGTCCCGCCCCGTTGCGACCTGACTGCCAGTTGGTATTTTTGTGCGTGTTATTGTGTGTGTGTGTGTGTGTGTGTGTGTGTGTGTGTGTGTGTGTGAGTGTGTGTGTGTCAGGGGGGGGTGAAGGTGGTCTGGGTCTTGGCAGGATGTAGGATTCTCAGTTATGGCGTCCTGTTTGTCTGTTTGTGTGTCCTTCCTTCTCTTCTCCTTCTCTTCCTCCTCCTTCCTTCCACGCTCAAAGGGCCTCCACTTCCTTCGAGGGATGAGAGACGGACGCCCTTCATGGTATTAGATCCACTGATAGACGGCTTCGTGTGTGTGTGTGTGTCTGTGTGTGTGTGTAGGTGTGTTGTGTGTGTGTGTGTGGAGATGTGTATGGGTGTGTAGGTGTGTGTGTGTGTGGTGTGTGTAGGTCGTGTGGTGTTGTCTGCTGTCGTGTGTGGTGTGTCTGTGTCTGTGGGCTGGGGGGGTGGAGGGTAGGGGAGTAAATATAACCAAGCCAGTGTAATTTATCTAACCATACACACAAAAACATTATTCTAACACCAATGATTACAACGAGCATGATGAGATGCATAAAAAACTTTTACAAAAATACTCTTACCCTGCTGTGAGTGCACCCCCCCCCCACCCCCCATGGCCCCCGCGTCCATGTGTTACAGCAATCCGTGGCGCGTTAGGCAGCGCTCTAGATCTGCACGACGCACGGCCCCCCCTCACACAGCGACCCCGCCTCCGTTATCAGCGAAAAACAATAATGTCCAGGGAACTGGCAAGGCTGGAGGGAGGACTGCAAAAGGCTGCACTTACCTGGCGAGGACTTCCATATGTGCCATTGTAGCCTCGGTCATTCAGTTACCATGAAAGGAAGGAAATGGTAATAGTAATAATGTGAGTAGCTCGCACTCCATAGTTTCAAGGCTTTTTTTTTTTTCTTTTCTTTTTTGCTTTATATATATTTTTTTATGTTTGAGCCTCTAGCGCCTGTAGATTATTTATTATCTGTCTTTCGTAGGTTTATTATCTTCTAAACTAACTTCTATCTGAATGTCTTAACCTCTTCGCGCCCAGATCTTTCCTTTGCTATAACAAATGTAATGTTGTGACGCCTATATTAAAAATTTAAGAAACAGGAACGAAATATACCAAATAGTTAGTCGAACAAGATACTCCAACCGGATCATCCCTCTATAGATACAAATATTGCTTATATTCACTAAAAATCGTCTAATGGTACTCAAATTACAATGGAAATTACGCTCTGGGTTTCAAGGGGTTAAACTAAACTTCTAGCTAGCTACTACAGACTGCATGCCAACCAAATTCTTAAGCTCCTTCACGCCGCACATTTACGAAACAGATTGCAGCCAGGATTTGAACGAACCTAATACCTGTCCCTCCGCTTGACAATTGAATCCGTGTCCCGCCTCGAGTCTTGCCTTAGGGAGGGAGAAGTTTATAGATTGCTGGATGTCGGACCATCACCCGTTACCCAAGGGAGGTGTCGGACTGTCGGCTTAACTTCCTCCTCCAGTCCTCCTCCTCCTCCAGCCATTCCAGGCTATAAGACAGTCCTTACATGTCGCACGCATAAAAGCAGGTGGGAAGTCGTCATTCTTTACATCAAAGAAATTTGCAAGCAATCGAATAATCGATAAAGTAAACTCAACGCTATTATGACTCCGTCTCCGCAAAGATTAACTAAACGGTAAATCCTCAACTATTGGGACACATATATCGTCTCCCAAATCAATGAGGAAAGTCGATTGCCTCTGTAGGACAGAGATAAAGTCCAGTTGTACAACAATTAATAAACTGATTACAATATCTGTGGAGATTTTAACCGTACCCTCGTAAAAACGGGAATAATAATTCTGTGATAGAGATAGGTATGCGATTGCTTGCTATGGTAACACGAAGTATATTAATAAGGTGGTCCGTGAGCAACAAGGATAATAGTCTAATCCTAGATTTAGTTTCATCTACCCGACATTGATCTTGATTGATTACTGCGATATAACGCGTGAAAGTCTATCAAAACAGCGATCACAGGTTAATCAGAGCGGAATAAATTGCAATGTAGACATTCACAGAAAAATCGGCTTATAGTAGTGCCCAAATTATAAAAAGCGCAAATTTCACGAAGATCAGCAGGGTACTAAGCCGAAGTTGATTGGATTGACTACTAAAACGGTAAAAATGCGGAAAACATGTGTAATGTATTCAAAAATAAACTCCGATCGGTGGTTTGAAAAAAACATGGTACCCATGGCCCTATGGAAACGTCCGACAACATAAAAACAGACCAGTTGGATGACTAATGCGTATTTCAACAAAATCATTGGCAGAAAAGCCCGCAGCGTATAACGTGTACAAGCGATCAAATGCCGGAGGGCGATTATAGAGAACCTACAATGAAGTATAAAAACGACGTTGCAAGGATTAATTAAGGCACTAAAAAAGCGCGAGTATGAAGAAAAAAATGCAAAAGGAATCCAAATCCAAAACCCGAAAAGGTTCTTTCATACGTTCCGAAGTAAGAAAAACGTCAAAATGTATTGGGCCACTGAAAGATAAAAACAACATCCTCGGTCAAATGATAATAAGAGACATGGCATCGTACTCAATGAGATTACTTTAATGCGAGTATATTTATTAAAGTGAAGCTCCATTACCAGAACCAGTAAACAGTATGCGGGACTCGAAAGTGAAGATGGAAATAGGAGAGATGTAACAGAGTACGTGGAAGTACAACGTATTTGCAGAAACTTGAACACCAGACAAAATCCGTGGCGCCGCGTGGACGAATTCGCCGCGTTACTTCGCGAATGTCACAGTCAATTTCAGCTTCACTAAAGATATCTCCTCAATAAATCGCTTAATGGACAAAAATGCTCCTAGATGTGGAAATTAGCTAATGTTACAACCGATATTCAAGAAAGGGAGTAACGCGCCTCGCAGTAATTATCGACCAATTAGGTAAATGTCTGTGATGTACAACTATTGAGAAATCTACTGACGGCGAGTAAAATAATAGTCGTCTCTTTTCGATTTGAAAAAACTCAATATTAAACTCGCAGCATTGGGATTTCGAATAAGAGATCTGCTTAACAAACCTACTGGATTTTTTAATGTCATTTATTCAAATGGACCGCTAAAATTACTCGGATGTAAATATACCTTGATTTTCAGAAAGCTTCGATTCAGTCCCCATTATAAGCGACTTTGACCAAGTAAAGGGCACATGGCTTGGGGAGCAAAGTATGTTCATGGATTGGGCGATGGCCTCGTCACAAATCGTAAAACAAGGGTGTAGTAATAAATGGTTTGAAAACATCTGAGTTGGTTAGATGTTACTAGTGGGGTGCTCAGGGCTCGGTCTTGGGGTCCAACTCTTTTTCTGAAGATATCAACGATCGGGACTGCGGACTTGTATTAAAATATCGAAATTTGCAGCCGACACCAAATTGGCGGTTTTTAACAGCATTACTAGAGAAAACTGCGAAACTCATATCAAAGTGACCTCGACAAAACTATCATACTGGAGTGATAAATGAGCTATTAAACATTCAATTCCGATAAATGTAAAGTAATGCACTATAGGCAAACACGATAACCTCAAATATAACATCAAATGCAAAATAAACCGTCTAACGAAGTACAGCAAGAAAAGGATTTAGGTGTCCCTCATCTAGTAATGATCTTAAAACAGTCGCATCTGTAGCTGCCAGTAAAAGGCGAACTTATGATGTTGGGCTTTATTAAAACAGCAATATTGCAACACCAAAACCTCCGCAACAGTCCAATGACAGGCAAATTTATACACGTCCTTGGTCTAGGCCACAACTGATATCGCCGTCCAAATCCTGCAGGTTTCGCCCTGATTTCGAAAAGGACCAAGCAAAATTGGAATCAGGCAAGAAGAGCACCCAACATTCACAATTCCTATCTCTGCGAAATTCATCTTATGAGAGAGATCTGCGGAAACTTAAGAGTTTTCCTACAAAGGCACGCTAGCATCACGTGGGGGACATGATAGAAACCTTGAAGATCCTAAAGGAATTTGATGTCATAATCAAGAGAAAACTATTTGTTGGCTTTCAATCGAATGTGACACACAAGAAATAAGGGTTGGGTTAAACTAAACGGACAACGTCTGCAATCCTGATCTCCCGTTACCAATATTATGTCTATCGGGAGAGTCGTTCATCGATGGAATCAATGTACCAGCAAATGTGTCGAAGCCAGCACAAATAAATCCACAATTTGGAAAAACATTGACTTGTACGCGCACTGTAAAGTAAATGGGTATTGATAGTGCCCGCGAATCATATTCGTCCCCCGGACGATTAGTTGTAGTTAGTATATTATACCTATTTTTCTGCAATATGAAACTCCGTGTTCCTATCTTCTTTTAAGGACAGGTAATACCTGTTTCCAACCTGTTTTCTTACAAGTGTTGATAGTTAGTAGTATGTAGTTCAGCAGATACCCCTCGTCAGTGGGAACATAGGTCTCTTGCGTGTCTGTTATTCCTATGTAACCTATTAATCCTCCTCCATAGCCTCATTCCTCCTCCTCCTCCTCATCCTCCTCATCCTTCTCCTCCTCACCTCTACCTCCTCTCTCTCCTCCTGCTCCTCCTCCTCCTCCTCCTCCTCCTCCTCTGGACAAGTACGGAAGTTGACCGGAAATTCAAGACTAAAAACGAATCATATCCTATTCAGGGAATCTACCCAGACTAGGAGTAGGCCGACGTTTTACGATAGGCGTTCAGCGCAAAATAACCGATGAGGTCTCGTTGTGAACAGGCGCATGTAAGACTTCGCAAACTCTGGATAATTTCTACGAGGACATCCTGGTTGAGGAGTCCATCCTATTTGTGGATGACGCGAACTCCACTCAGACCCGTCGGACCATTGCACATTAGGAGTCTGCTACATGATAAAGTTCTCTTACAGATCAAACAAGACGAGCGGGATGGCAGCGTAGCAGCATACCCTCTCAACCACTTTCTTATACCCACAGCATAGCATGGGTCACGTTCCCGGTTCCGCAATTACTAATCAACAAGTAACCTTAATCACAGCGCCCGAAATCAGTGGACCGTAGACGCCCTGCCGGTAAACCCTACGCAAGGTTACCAAAATATCAAGGAACCTAAACTACGCCTACACAAAATGCCAGAAGCATTATTTAAAAGCGTAACGAATATTATGCATACGTTGTTTGCCGAAAAGCCAGATATCGTCAGCTACTACATGAGAGTTCGGGTCAAACAAAAGATAAAACATTTATTATGATGAAATAGCTTCCCGGCTATAAAGACATTCCTAAATTGTCGCACGCATAAAGTCAGGTGGAGGTGTCTTCTGTACATTTAAAGAAAATTCGCAAGCAACCGAAATCGATAAAGTAAACAAAGATCATTATGACTCAGTCTTACCGCAAAGATTAAGCTAACCGTTAAAAGCCATAAACTATTCTTGTGAGAAATAATCGTTATCCAAAACTAATCGAAGTAGATGCACCTGTATGACGAGATAAAGCTCAGTTTGACAATAATCAACGGATACAAATTATTTGCTGGAGATTGGAATCCACCTTTCATATAAACTGGAATAATAATCTGTTGCTGATAGGAAGGCATGCGATTGTCTTGATATGGTGAAACGATAGTATATTAAATTCAGGTGGTCAGTGAGCTACAAGGGATAAATATGTATCCAGATTTAGTTTCATACCGACATTGATCTGATTGATTACGGCGATAAGGTGAACATTTGGCAAAACATATCACAGGTAAATCTATGATGCGCCTAACATTGCAATGCTAGACCAGCACAGATAAATCGGTTATAGTCCACATCAAATTATAACAAAGAGATCACGTAAGCATAGCGGGTACTAAGCTGAACGTGAACGGATTTGGCGGGGGGAACCCCTTTCATCTACATATGGTAATAACGCCGAAAACATGTGTAATGTATTCACTATCAAACTCCGATCGGTGTGAGAAAAAAAACACTTCCAATGGAAGAAACATTCGTTTGAATAACAAAATCAGACACAGCTGGGAGAATTAAGAGATCCAACCAAATCATTGGCAGAACAGCCCGAGCGTAGAGAGTTTACAAACGATCAAATGCGAACTGCGATTCTAGAGCATTTACCCTTACGTCAAACGTCGCTGCAAAGGACTTAATTAAGTCTCAAAAAGGGCGAGTATGAAGAAACAATTGCAAAGGAATCACAAATTCAAAACGAAAGGTTCCTTCAATACGTTCGAAGTCAGAAAAACGTTAAAAAAGTATGGACCAGAAAGATAATAATAATATCTGGTAAATGATAATAAGATGTATGGGCGTTTCGTACTCAATGAACTACTTTAATGCGGTTTATTTATTAAAGAATAGACGAACATCCATTACCAGACAACCAGTAAACATGTATCAGGACTCGAAAGCGGATAGACTCTCTGGTAATAGGAGAGAAACAGAGACGGAAATATCTAACATGTATGTGCTGAAACGACACCAGCAAAATCCGGGGGGTGGGACGAAATCTCGCCCGCGGACTCATTCGCGCGAATGTCATAGTAACCTTTCCGCTCCCATTAACGATTCCATTTTCAATCAAATCGCTAAGTCGAAAAAAATGTTCCTAGTATGTGGAAAGTAGCTAATGTTACACCGCATATCTCATACAAAGGGCAGTAAGAGCCTCGCAAGTAACTTATCAGCCCAAATAGTCAACGTCTGTTGACTGTTACACTATTTGTAGACAAAATTGCCGGGATAACAATAGGGTCATTCACTCGATTGAAAATAACTATATACTAACTCCCCGATGGATTCGAACTAAGAGATCTGCATTAACAAACTACTGGATTTTTTTCAAATGGTCATTATTCAAAAATCGGAAGCTAAAATATCACACTCGGATGTAAACCTACTACTGTAGAATTTTCAGAAAGCCTCGATACAGTTCACATAAAGAGACTCTTGACCAAGCTAAGGCAAATGCAACATAGGCAGAGCATTATGTCATGGATTGGCGATGGGCTTCAAATCCTTAAACAACGGGTCAGTAATAAAATGGTGACGGCATTTATTGGTTAGAGTCACTAGTGGGGTGACTTCAGGGCTCGGTCTTGGGGGTACTACTATTTTTTCTGATATATATCAAACGATCTGGACTGGCGGAACTTGTATCTAAATAATAAAAATTTGCAGATGACACCAAATTAGGCGGTGAAGCATATATCAGAGAAAACGCGAACTCATACAAAAGTGATTCTCGGACAAAATATCAGATGGAGTGATAAATGGCTATAAAAATTCAATTCCGATTAAAGGTAAAGTAATGAATATAGGCAACGATAACCTCAAATGAAGCTATCAAATGCAAAATAAATCGTAACTGAAGTATCAGCGGAAAAGGATTAGGTGTCGATCATCAGTAATTGATCTGAAACCAGTTGCAATTGCCTAGTGCCAGTAAAAAGGAACATATGATGTTGGGCTTTATAAAAACGTAACTTTGAACATTAAAACTCGGCGAAAGTAATGCACAATTATACACGTCCTTGGTTAGGCCGCACTGGAAATGCCGTTCAATTCTGGTTCGCACTGTTTCGTAAAAGATCAACCAAATTGGAAAATCAGTGCAAAGAAGAGCCACCAAACAAATTCCATCTCTGCGAAAGTCATCTATGAAGAGAGACTGCGGAACTTAATCTGTTTTCTAAAGATCGTGAAGCCGTGGGGATGATAGAATACATTTAAGATCAAAGGATTGATGTCATTAATCAAGAGAACCTATTCGAGCTTTGAACAAGTGACACCAAGACAAAAATGGTTAGAAACAAACGGGCAACGTATGCATCACCGGTCTCCGTAAAAATATTTCAATGTTAGAAGTCGTTGATCATGAACAAGTGTACTCAGCGAATGTTGTCGGAGCAAAACACAATAACTGCATTCAAAAACAAGTGACTTGACGCGCACTGTAAAGTAAATGGGTATGATAGGCGAATTCGACTATCTAGCCCCGTATCGTATTAGTTGTAGTGGTAGTGGTAGTTGTAGTTAGTCATTTTTCATATCCATCATTACTGCATATGGAAAATTCCGTGTTACTACCTCTTTAGGGACATGGTAGCCATTTCCAACGTTTTCCTTACAAGAGTTGATGTTCAGTTTGTATGTAGTTCAGACAGATACCCTCGAATGAACCAATAGGTCTCTGGTGTGGCTGTTACCCTATGTAATCCTCCTCCTCCTCCTCCTCCTCACTTCCTCATCCACATCATAACACTTCTCCTCCTCCTCCCCCCTCCTCCTCCTCTTTCTCTTTCTTTTTCCCTCTTTTTTTCCCCTCTTCCTCTTCCTTTTCCCTCTTCCCTTCTCTTCCTCTTCCTTTTCCCTTTTCCTTTTCTCTTCCCTCCTCCATTCCTCCCCTCCAGCCCCTCGCTTGCCTCCAGCCCCCTTCCTCGTTCCTCCTTCCCTCTCCAACTCCCCAGATGCCCCTTTTTCAAAGATAAAAAATATAAAAATAATCTCATTTTTAACTAGCATTGCGCACTTCATAAATCTGTTAGACGAGATATGATACTTTATCCCAAACATTATAAGGAACAGTATGTATTTTTAGACACGAAATGTATTGTTTGTACTTATATTGGACCTTTTATTGTAACGTTTGTATTAAATAAAGTTGTTGTGGTCCATAAAAAAGAATAACAAAATAATAACAGCGGGGGGTTTGTTTTTCCCTTTTTGTTTTTTTTTGTTTTTTTTTGTGTTCCGCTACTTCCTCTGCCTCACATCCATGACCTTGACCTACTTCCTGCGCACTCTGCTTTTGTAAATCCTTGACCTTCTATTCCTTTTTCCCCCTTTCCCTTTTTTCCCTTTCCCTTCCTTTCCCCTTCCCCTTCCCCCCCTTTTCCTTCCCTTCCTTTCCTCCCCTTCCCCCGATAATCCTTTGTTTTTATTCCATCCCTTTGCCCCTTTTTTTCCTTCTTTGCCTCCCCTTTCTTTGCCTGCCTCCTTATATTCCTCCCCTTTCTTTGCCTGCCTCCTTATATTCCTCCCCTTTCTTTGTCTCTCCTTTGTCCCCTTGGGTTTTGGGTTTTAGGTTAGGTTGTTGGATGAACATTTAACCAAAAAGAATATAGGCAGGGGTTCTTAACCTTTTCAGAGGCCCCAAAACCCCTAACAAAAACCTCTCCCCCCTGGCCGAGCCCCTTAAATTGAAAAAAAAAAAATTTTAAATAAAAAAAATTTTTAAAAAAAATTGCTTCAAATTCAAGAAATATTTGAATAAAAATAAAAACAATTTTTTTTTTAATTGATGAAAAATAGAGGAACTTGCCTCAAAATTTTAAGTTTTTTTTTGGGTAAAAAAAAGGAAGGAAAAAACTCTAAAGCAGTGGCATATTAGGTCCCCTGAAAGGGGGGGGGGGGGCCCGAGGTGAATCCCTGATTGTTTTAAGCGGGGTGGGCGAGCAAGTGAGTCTCAACAGCTAGGGGGGGGCTGAGGAGGGGCTGAAAAATTTGTTGAAAATCGAGCATTTTTAGGACATTTTGAGGGTCAGGAGGGATTTTTTGCATAATTTGATATTAAAAGGGCAAACAAGGCCCCAAACGTATACGCCACTGCTGGGAAGGGGAGGGGGGGGCCGGGCCCAACACACCTTTTTTTACACACCGCACATGACCCCCCTCCCCCGCGCTTTTTTTAAATTTCGTTGATTTCGCGTATAGTTTTTCTGGTGAAAAAATCGGGGAATTACAAAAAAATAGCAAAATTGCAATGTTTTTGGAGGGCCTACGCCGAACCCCTGAGACTGGCTCACCGAACCCCTGGGGTTCGATCGAACCCAGGTTAAGAACCACTGATATAGAGTAGCGTGCTGTAAGGGCTAAAAATAAGGTTGAAGTGAATGAGTGAGGCTTGGGGTCGTGTTTGCTATATGTCAGGGAGGGAGTAAGGTGGGGGGGGGGCGGATGTAGGTGGGAGGGGTTGAGGGAATGAGAGGTGTGAGGGAGTGGAGGGAGGCGGGGATGGGGTGGGGGGCACGGAACACCAACATCCGGGAGTGATTGCAAGTAGCTGCGGGAAATTGTCCTTTTCCGCTGGAGTGAGGTAAAATGTGTGTGTGTGTGTATGTGTGTGTGTGTTTTATGTATTTGTGTGTGTTTGTATTTGTGTGTATTTTATTTAAAAAAACGCAAATTCTGTTTAATAAAGATTTTGTAAAGAAAGCAAAGAATTCTCGAAAATCAGTATAGATTTTTTTATTCAAGAGCTTACAACGGACTCATTTAACAGTATTTCGCTTTATAGTTCCAATATTGGTGATGGTGATTGTTTGGTGGAGTATGGGGGTTAGGGTGAGGGTGGTAGTGGGGTTTCATGCAAATGGAGTGTTTTAAAAGTTAAAGGGATGCCGGAGATGGTGATGGTGATAGTAATGGTGGTGATGGTGGTATTGCATGGCTAGAACAGTATTTCTAATACTAAGAAATATTTGTTGTTGTGTGTGTGGGGGGGTGTTGTGTTTTGTGGTGGGGTGTTGTGTGTTTGTGGGGTGTGTGGGTGAGGGAGAGATATAGATTGAGGCAGACGATAATAGTGAAACATTTAGTAAAATGAGGACTGATAGGAGGAAGAGAGCGGAGGAGGAGGGGGGAAAAGGGAGAGGAGGAAAAGAGAGGGGGAGGAGGAAAGGGAAGAGGAGGAGGAAGAAGAGGAGGAGGAAGGGGGGGGGGTTTAATAGGTTAAAATAGGAATAACAGACACCGGGAGACCTTTTGGGTCCATAGCGAGGGTATCGCTGCTACTACTACTAACATCAACTACTTGTAAGAAAACATTTGGGAAATGTCCATGTCCCTAAAGGGATAAAAACGGGAATTTTTAAAGTGCAGAATGATAGGATATAAAAAAAACTAACTACAACTACCACTACCACAAACAATCGTACGGGGGACTAGATAACGAATTCCACTATAAATACCCTTTACTTTACAGTGCGGCAAGTCTTTTTTTAAAATGTATTATTTTTGGGCTCCGACAACATTTGGGGAAAACTTGTTCCACGTTAAACGACCTAAAATTGAAATGTTTTTTTACGGGGATCGGGATGCAACTTTGACCGTTGTTTTAAACCATTTTTTTCTTGTTGATTTGGGTTAAAAAAAGCTCAATATTTTCTCTTGATTAGTGCCCTCAAAACCTTTTAGAATTTTAAAAAGGTTTCTATCAAGCCCCAGGGATTCTAGATCCTTTAAGGAAAACATTTTTAATTTTCCGCAGTCTCTCTTAAAAGATGAATTTGCAGAGATGGAATTTTTTTGTTCTCTTTTTTTGCACTGTTCCAATTTGGCTTGATTTTTTTTACGAAACAGGGCGACCAAATTAACGGAAATTTTCCCAAGTGGGGCCAAACCCAAGGACGTGTAAAATTGTGTCATTACTTTGGGGTTTTTATGCAATTATTTTTAAAAAAACCCAACATATTTTCCCTTTTACTGGCAGCAGGCAATGGGGGACGGTTTTAAGATCATTACTGATGAGAACCTAAACCCTTTTTCCGCTGTACTTCTTAAAACGATTTTTTTTGCATTTGATGTATATTTGAGGTTATCGTTGCCTAATGCATTATTTTACTTTTCGGAATTGAATTTTAATACCTTTATCACTCCAATCGTAGTTTGCGGATCACTTTTTATGAGTTCGCAGTTTTCTCTAGTATATGCTTTACCGCCTAATTTTTGGTTATCTGCAAATTTTGATATTTTAATAAAAAGTCCGCAGTCCAGATCGTTGATATTTACAGAAAAAGGTAGGACCCAAACCCGGCCCCGGGGACCCCACTAGTAACATTTTACCAATCAGATGCCTCGCCCCTTTATTACTACCCGTTTTTTTACGATTTAAACCAAACGCCCAAACCAGAACATAATTCCTCCAAACCTGTGCCCTTTTTGTTTGGGTCAAAAATCCTTATGGGAAAATGTATCGAAGGCTTTCTAAAAACAAAGGTATATTACATCGAGGGAATTTTGCGTCCAGTTTTTAATAAATGACTTAAAAAATCCAGTAGGTTTGTTTTAAACGATCTTTTATTTCGAAATCCCTGCTGGGGGTTTAGTATTTAGTTATTTCATCGAGGAAAGACACTATTTTATCCCGCAATTTTTTTTCTCAAAAAAGTTTAACAAACACGGGCGTTAGACTTTAAAAAGGGCGATAATTATTGCGAGGCTCTTTCTCCCTTCTTGAAATCGGGTGTAAATTGCTAATTTCCACATACTAGGAAATTTTTGTCACTTACGATTTATTGAAAAAATCTTTAATGGGACGAAAGTTACTGTGACATTCGCAAATAGGGCCGCGGCGAGATTTTGTCCCCCCCCACGGATTTTGCTTTTTAAGTTTCAGCAAATTTTATATTTGTCTACTATTTCTCTCCTATTACCCTCTATCCCTTTCGAGTCCGCATAATGTTTACTGGTTTTGGTAATGGAGTTTCGTCTATTTTAAAAAATACCGTTTAAAAGTATTCATTTAGTACGAACGCCATACTCTTATTACATTTGCCAAGAATTATTATTTTCTTTTAGTGGCCCAAAACTTTTTTTTGACGTTTTTCTTATTCGAACGTTTGAAAAAAACCTTTTTGGGTTTGATTTGGATTCCCTTTTCATTTTTTTTTCATATCGCCTTTTTTTAGACTTTTAATTATCCTTTTTGCAGCGACGTTTTTAAAGTGTTTTATTCTCAAATCGCAGTCTGCATTTGTCGTTTGTAAAATTATAGCTCGGGGCTTTCTTCAAAAGATTTGTTGGTCTCTTATTCATCCAACGGTCTTTTTTATGTTATCAAAAGTTTTTTTTACCATGGGGAAATGTTTTTCCCCACCGTTTGGGGTTTTTTTGTGAAAACATTCACATTTTTTCGGCGTTATTCCATTTAGTAGGGCAAACCTTCAACTTCGTTAGTACCCCCTACTTCCCGGGAAAATTTCTTTATTAA
>JACEEZ010009866.1:237500-240000 GCA_016584305.1 Chionoecetes opilio | reverse complement strand
AGAAATGCACCTGAAAATAAGAAATAAACAAGCGTGAAACTTTTCTCAATACCTTGCCTACAAAAACGATCCAATGGGGAGTTTTCAAAGCTAAGCCGCCAGATGTCCCTCGCGCATCTCACATCCTCAGCACTTTCAGGCTGAATGATCTATCATTTACCGTAAAGTCCCTGTACTTCTTTGGGACATATCAGAATTACCCTTCAATACAACAACTGAAACAGTTCTTAATAAAAAATGTAGTTTATCATTTTATTTGTCTGCACTTGGTGAAAATATTGGCAAAGCAATTGAATATTTGAAAACTCAATCTTTAAAAATCGTCTTTTCATAAAAAAACGCAAGTTCAAGCAGAATGAGGCTTCAGGAAATATCTACTTGTATGTAAGCATTCACCGAGTACCTGTTTTGGGTGTATATGTCTCTCTTGCGACGAACATTTAACCAAGAAGTAATTTAAGTGCTTGGCACCTCAACGAACAGTCCGGGATGGAAGACAGTTGAGAGCGTTTGTTTACTATTTCCGTCTCGAAAGACGAAAGTCTCCTTTATGTGGGAAACGGTATGTGGGAGCGGATGCCACGAATATTCCAGTAGAGGATAGAGAGTGTGATGAGATAAGTGGGTGATAATAGTTAGGATGACAGTTTCTGGTATTGAGGAGTTAGGAGTATCAGAGATATGAGCTGTGAGGTAAGGAGCGGGCGCTGTGCTGAGTTCCTACCCGTGTGGTGTCTACAGGAAAGTGGATGATAACAGATCCTGCCGGCGGGATGGTTTCTGTGGAGATGCTGAACGCCACACTCTGTTTTGGTTAAATGTTCGTCGCAAGACAGACAGACACACCCAAAACAGGTACTCAGTGAATGCTTACATACAAGTAGATATTTCCTGAAGCCTCATTCTGCTTGAACTTGTGTTTTTTTATGAAAAGACGATTTTTAAAGATTGAGTTTTCAAATATTCAATTGTTTTGCCAATATTTTCACCAAGTGCAGACAAATAAAATGATAAACTACATTTTTTATTAAGAACTGTTTCAGTTGTTGTATTGAAGGGTAATTCTGATGTCCCAAAGAAGTACAGAGAATTTACGGTAAATGATAGATCATTCAGCCTGAAAGTGCTGAGGATGTGAGAGCCTGAGAGACAGGCTTGAGCGTGAGCTTATTAGAAAACTCCCCATTACCTACCTGACCGAAGCTACTTTTAACCCCAGCTGTTACGTAATTCAATCAAAGCATTAAACCTGCAGGGAAGAAATACTTTTATAAATTCTCACAGGTAGCAAAAAGTTAAATAAGAGTTGAGGAAAAATTAAATCGAGAGAGAGAGAGAGAGAGAGAGAGAGAGAGAGAGAGAGAGAGAGAGAGAGAGAGAGAGAGAGAGAGAGAGAGAGAGAGAGAGAGAGAGAGAGAGAGAGAGAGAGAGAGAGAGAGAGAGGAAACACGAGATGGAGGGTCGAGGGGCGAAAAAATACGTCAACGTGGAATGTAGAATATTGATATTTAGTTTTTCGGGCACCAATGAAGGAATACTGATTACAATACGTATATATCATTTATTTTCTATTTTTTGTCCTTAGTGAAGAGGAAGGAAGATAAAGGAAAAGGGAATTAACTGGATTGGAGAAGATGACGACATTGGTTTTGGCGTTCTTATTCCTCCTTCTTTGTTATTTTGACCTCTAACACGTAAATATGCGTAAATGTGGAATATATAATAAAAACTGTACCGATTACTTGTAGATTAGCTAGAAGAAAATGAGGTTGAGAATTTAAGAGGATTTTGGTTAACCAGGTGATAAAATTGCTTGTATCTTGTCATCCAGTTAACGCAATTAGCTCGATTTTTATTATTTTTCATTTCATGTCTAATTTTGTGATTAATTGATGTGGTTTCTGATGTATTTTTTGTCTTCTTTTCAGGTATGTGCTTGTGAGAATCCGCTGTGGAAAGTAGTGAGGTAAGTTTTAGTAATTATTATAAATATTTTGTTTTTTGGCCAGTCCTTTGTGATGTAAAAAAAAAAAAAAAAAAGTTTGCTGGAGATAGGAAAGAACAGAGACAGTGACTAGTGGTGTTGGTGGTTAGGTTAGTTTAGGTTAGGTCAGGTTAGATCAGGTTAGGTCAGGTCAGGTTAGGTCAGGTTAGGTTAGTTTAGGTTAGGTTGGTAGTGGTGATTGTGGTAGTAGTGGTGGTGGTGGTAGATTTTTTTTTTCCTGTATGCCTCAGGTTGAAAATAAAACTTATTATTAGTAGTAGTAGTAGTCTGAATGTGGTTACCCTTCGCGAGGCCGCCACTGTTAAGGGAGGCTGTTAACCGCTATCGTCTGCCTCACCGTTATCATCATGTCACACGGAACTGCCTTATCGCCCATTAAGCTCCCTATCTTGTTATCTGTGCCTCAATGCGCCCCCCTTCCTCGTACTCCCACTGACACCACCACTATCGCGCTTTCAGGGTCTTGGTCTCGGGGAAATAATAATAATAATAGTA
>JACEEZ010009866.1:227500-232500 GCA_016584305.1 Chionoecetes opilio | reverse complement strand
ATATACACGCATACATGCACACACATACATACACATACATATACAGATATACATATACACACATATATGCATATACAGACATATACACATACATACATATACACACATATACATACACACATACATATACTATTGCATCATTATCCATATTTACTATATCTACTATTTTGCCGTTGCACTTATCCTGATTCTATAAGACGCTGGAGGCTGGTTTTCCGTAATGCCGCATCAACCTGACCGTTGTTTGGCATCCAGATAACTTGGTCCGTGACATTATCTATATCGGGATGTCTGAAAGTTGCCAAAGATGGACACTGCAGTATGTAGAGTTGTAAGGTGTGGGACCTGAGCTGCTGGCACAATCTACATTTTTTGTCGTCCTCGGGCACGTTCATCCCCAGTTCCCAGTAATAGGGGGACCCCAACCTTAGTCTCGTGAAGACTGTGTCTTTCCATTTATTTATGTGTATGCCGTATGAGAAGTGTGTCTGCAATGCAACACTTGTATAGTGTGCCATGAGCGGATGGTTGGCATATTTGTTTTCTATCCTGGCTTTGTCAGTGTCGTTTTGAATGTCCCTAATCTGAGTCTTGACTTGTCTCATAGACAGTGTGCCCTGAATATCTACAGAGTCCCTGCACGTTGCCTGCTTGGCGATGTCATCCACCCTTTCATTGAGAGTTATCCCTACATGGGATGGCACCCAAATGAAGGTCACGGATCTACCTGTCCTTTCAATGCCCTGCAAAATACCCACACACTCGTTCACTATCTCCTCAAAGACAGGGTGTGGACTCCTGAGGGATTCCAGAGCTCCCCTGCTGTCTACATAAAAATATGTGTCCCCACCACCATCCTTGACTTTCCCAAGGCCAAGGAGTATGGCAGAGAGCTCAGCCTGAATGGAGGAAATAGCATCAGACAGTCTATAAGCATGATGGGTGTCCGTGACCACGCCATGTACATCATACTGCCTCACCAGAATACCACACCCGGCCCTGCCACTCTCCATGACAGACCCGTCACACCACACATGTGTACTGTTCGCCTGCCAGAAGGATGAAATGTTCTCCAAAAAAATGTATTTAAGTTCATGTGGAGCATACATGTGCTTTTTCTTATCCAGTGGCGATATTATTATGGTTACTTGTGTGTCCTGCCACGGAGGGAGTCTCTTATGTCGTCCCTTTGTTTCACAGCTGTTCATCAGGTCATACCTATCTATCTCTGCCACTAGCGTAGCTAAATATCCTCTCCGACCCTGTTTCCTAAAAGTTGTGAGCCCGGCAAGTCCATTGGTGACACTATCAACTAATGTGGCCCCTCCCTTGGTCCTCATGCCTTACGGCAGCTGCCGAGTTAACTTGGGAGACCCTGTCTTTGAGAGCAGGGAGGCTGAGTTCCATTCTCATGCAGTCTACCATCGCATTTTTAGGGCAGTTTAGGATGATCCTCATGGCAGTGTTTTGTAGCTTCTCAAGTTTTTCCATCCTTTCCGAGCCAAAGCAAGAGAGGACAGGGCTAGCGTAATCTATTAAAGACCTGATAGTGCTGATGTACATGGTCCTCAGCACAGGAACTCCGACACCATTCCCACTCCAGACTAAAGCTTTCATGGGTTGGAGTCGCGCCCTACACTGCGTTACCAGGTGGTTCAGCTCCGCATCTTTACTATCAGCTGAGTATCCTACATACATTCAGAGGTACTAATAGCATCTCACTCTTGCAACGTTTTTGTTGTTGACAGTTAGGTGTATGTCCCCAACTGCTCGACATTGAAATTTTGTCTTTTCCTCATTTAACACGAGACCCATTCTCTGGGTCACAATCGTGAACTTGTCTAGGGCAATTTGCATATTACGTAGTATATCTCTACTCTGAAGGAGGATGTCGTCAGCGTAAATCACAGCATTTACATTGTGAGATAGCTCTAAGGAGCCAACTTTATTCATCAAAATTTGAATAACATGGAGCTTAATACACCACCTTGAGGAGTACCAAGAGTAAATGCTTTCTGGTCAGACAGCGAACCCTGAAACAGGACTCGCCTTCCTGCCATGGAAATAATCGCCTATCCAGTGGAGGAGCCTGCCACCCACACCCATAGTATAAAGTTCATACAGTATAACTTCACCCATGGCCTTGTCAAAGGCGCCTTTTAAAGTCTATAAAGACGCGGCAGTAATCAGACTCATGGGATAAACACCTTATAACAGCATCAGCTGTTCCCTTCCCCTTAATGAAACCAAACAGATTATCGCTGATGTCGTCGCCTACTTTATATATTAATCTCTCCAAGAGGACTCTCCATAATTTTAAAAAAGCATGTTGTTAATGATATCGGTCTATAGCCTCCACTGACCTTAGGGACAGGGATTATGATCGCCTCCTTCCATGCTTTGGGCAGCCTTCCTTCCCTAAAACTCATGTTAAATAGTCGTAACAATGGTCCGTCGTGTATTCCAGCCAAGCAGTTAAGTATTTCATAGCTAATACCATCATCTCCTGGAGCAGTAGATTTTCCGTGTTTTATGGCTCGCAACAATTCATCCTGTGTAATATCTGCATCTGTTTCATCTCCCACGTTTAAGGCAGTGAGGATAGAGGATCTCCTCTCAACCTCCCATTCTCCTACCGCATCATTTAGTCTGAGGAAGACTGGCAGCACTAGCCTCGAATGCCCACTTTGTTATAAGCTCATTTGCTACCTTCTCTGGGTGTGGGTGTGCCACAAAGTTGACTCTCTTCCCCCTGACTTTGTTAACTGCCCTCCATATTTCAGAGACATTATTACAATTACCCACTTTGTTTGCAAATTGCTTCCAGTACTCGCCGCGTGTTTCCTTCCTCATGATCCCGCATATCTTAGCTGTCTCTAGGAGGTGGAACGCCGACGTGAGTTTCCACAGGGGATGCTTGCAGCCTATGTTGATCTCAAGAAGGCGTTTGACTCAGTGCATCGTGAGTCACTCTGGGATCTTCTGCGACTTCGAGGTATTCCTGCAAGGACTATTGGTTTGATAACTGGTCTGTATTCTGGAACTGAGAGTGCTGTGAAGTGTGGGGCAGGTGCATCCAGCTTCTTTCCTGTGAATACAGGAGTGAGGCAAGGGTGCGTCCTTGCCCCATCACTTTTCAACGATTGTATGGACTGGGTATTGGACAAGGTTGTGGATCAAAGTGATTGTGGAGCATCCGTCGGCAACACCAAGATCACTGATCTTGTTTTTGCCGATGATGCAATAATCTTTGCTGAGTCGCTGGAGGTCCTGGTGATGGCTCTCGAGGCGCTGCACGAGGAGGCAAAGCCTTTGGGACTTGAGGTCTCCTGGCTCAAGACCAAGGTCCAGGTGTTTGGAGACTTACTAGATGAAGCAGTACAGTCTGTTCATGCGTGTGGCGAGGACATTGAGATCTTGGAAAGTTTTACATACCTTGGTAGCGCAGTCCATAATGACGGCGGGTCACGTCAAGAAGCCTTACGGCGGATTGGCATAGCCCACGGTGTTATGGACTCGCTCAGCGGGAGTATTTGGCGTTGTCGGTACCTGTGCAGGAGGACAAAGATCCGGACCTTCAAGTCGCTTGTGATCCCTGTCTTACTCTATGGTTGTGAGACGGACACTAAATAGTGACTTGAAGAGACGAATCAATGCCTTTGGTAATAAGTGTCTTCGCAGAATCTTGGGGTATCGCTGGGATGATTACGTGTCAAATCAGCGATTGCACCGTGAGACTGAATCGAGGCCTATTACCTGCATAGTCCGTCAGCGCCAACTTCGGCTATATGAGCATGTGGCACGCTACCCTGAAACCGATCCTTCCCATCGGGTTGTATCTGTAAGAGACAATCCAGCGTGGAGGAGGCCAAGGGGGCGCCCACAAGGCTCGTGGCTGGGGCAAGTTGATGCTTCTTGTCGAGAGCTGCTTGGTATGGGAAAGGAGCCTGCATGGGAACTCGCGCGTGGTGACCCCCGGGAGTGGCGTCGTAGGGTGGGTGAGGCGACGCGCCCCCCGGCGTATGCCCCCAATGATTGATTGATCCCTGGTAGCAGCATCCTGTCCAGATTCTACCCATTTTTTATGCGCCACCCGTAACATTCGCGAGTGTCCCTGCAACACTTTGTCGTTTGAATACTGTTTAGCCCTTGACCTTGTGTACCTTTGTTTTGCTGCGTGCTGATTATCACAAAGAACTGTCTCAATAGCGCAAACCATGTCACGATAGAATTGATCAATGCAGGTTGGACGATAATTATCATGCCAGAGTGAAATTTTTGAGATAAAGTGGTCAACCTTATCCTTTGGCAAAGACAGACGCTTTCTGTCACAGTGTACCTTTCTTTTCGTTAAAGGTAGCCTGATCCCGATAGCAAAATGATCACTCAGCAGATCACTGATTACGTTACTGGTGCCAGTCGCCCCCTGATAGTTAACTAAGCAAGCGTAATCGAGTCTCCCTCCCTGTATGTGCGCTGCTTCTTGGGAGCCCAGTAATCGGGCTTGAGGGAAGTCACTCAAGAACTGAACCAAGCGTGTACCGTTAACATTAGTTTTCCCTCCTGATTCTAGTGACCTGTGCCTGGCATTGAGATCACCAGCCACCAGCGTCATGACACCCTGGAACATGGGATCAGGAAGAGCAGACACACCAAAGCAATTACTGGACACATACAAATTGATCACATTCATAACACAATCCTGAAAATGAACTTCAACACAGACACTCTCAATACCATCCCTTTTGTCAGGAGCCTCTAGAAGCACGGACGGAATAGTGTTCTTTACATAAGTGGAGACTCCCCTTACACCCACCGAGGCCTGGAGGTGATGCCCTACATAACCATTTAGCTTAAGGGCTGTCCCACATTTATCCCCGGTCTCCTGCAGAAGTATTATGTCGGTGTTGTGTTGTGTGACATAGTAGTGTACATCAGCAATTCTGCTAGAGGTGAGAGACCGAACATTCCAAGAGAGCACTGTGAGACTATTTACATCC
>JACEEZ010009866.1:220000-222500 GCA_016584305.1 Chionoecetes opilio | reverse complement strand
CTCTCTCTCTCTCTCTCTCTCTCTCTCTCTCTCTCTCTCTCTCTCTCTCTCTCTCGATTTTTTTCCCCTCTTTCTCTCCTGATTTTTTCCCTCTCTCTCTGTCTTGAAACTCTTGAAACTCTTTACTCCGATTAAGAGGAAGACGAGAGCTCCTGTTTTTTATGTTTTTCTTTCTCCGTTCTTCACGAGATTATTTTCTTTATCTATTTTAGACTTAGATTCCATTGTCAATCCTTTAGAGTTGCTTTAGTTTAGTTTTTTTTCCCTTTTTTTCTTCTTCTTTTCCTCATAATATTCGTCTACAATAATGTCTCAGTTTTTCAATCTTCTTTTTTCCACGCGAATATTTTCTGTATCGTTATTTTAGGCTCTTAGATTCCATTAGACGAGGATTAGATTATATTTGATATTTTCTCTTAGATTAGACGAGGGTTGCAATGTACGTTGTTGATGTAAACACCTTACAGAGGGAAATTTATGATGTAGAGAACCTGGCAGCATATTCCCGTTTTCTGGAAGAGTATGTGGCGTTTACTCTTGAACACGTCGGGTTAGATTACGTTAGGTTACGGATAGGGGAGGTAGGATAGGTTATCATGCGGAATAATTTTTAACTTAGTGTGGGAATCACAATGAGGGTATTTTCGAGAAAATTCTATGGTTAGTTTCGGAGCTACAGTCAAACGTCTTTACTCGGAAATCACATACTCGCATAGAGAACGGGAATATGCAGCACGGCAACGGAAAAAAAGTATAGAGAGATTACAACGTCTGTATAGAAGATGGAGGATGGACGACTTTCTGCCCTTTGATGGGAAACTGAATAAAACTTTGTTAACTTAGCGTGTATGACATAAGCTTACATATAACTAATATAAGCTTAAAGTAATCGTCCAGACCATTTCATCATTCCTGATTTAATGCAGTCAAAATATAGCCATGATCGAGTATATCAACAATATGTTGTCACTTTTTGCATCCAATCACCCGTTTTTAAATTATCCGCATTCAAAATCTGTAAATTCCCCGAGCTCTCAAAACACAACTGGCGATCAGCAGACGACGCACCACGGCTCGGCGACGTCACAGCAGGAAGCCTCCCAGCCCTGCCTGATACAGATGCGCGGAGACTCGGAGAAAAATGTAGTACTTGGGGAATTTTGGGTGTTTCTGATATATTTTTTGTGCGATGTGGCATGTACCCTGTATCCTGTGTGGGTGCAGCGTGGGGGCTGGGCCTTTCCCGAGAGCTTAGCACCCATTTGCAACCTGTGGGGCGACGATATATGTGTGCAGACGTGTGGAGCGGCGGGTAGTAGCGAGGCCACCGAGATGAGAGGGCTCGCTACTACCCGCCGCTCCACACGTCTGCACACATATATCGTCGCCGTGTGGGTTGGGAATGGGTGTTAAGCTCTCGGGAAGGGCACAGCTTTCTTGCTGTGCCCATGCAGGATGCAAGTATGTGCCGTGTCGCACAAAAAATATACCAGAAGCACCCGGGATTCTTCGGGTACTGTATTTTTCTCTGAGTCTCCGTGTTTCTGTGTCGGGCGGGGCTGGGAGGCTTCCTGCTGTGACGTCGCCAGTAAGTTTCGCGCCACGGCTGGAATGTGGCTGTTGTTTTTCCCGCGCATTTTACAAAAGTCATGTTTTTAGGGAAATAAGGCGTGAAAATGAATAATTTTTTGTGGATTAGGTATTTTGAATGAACATTCAACATAATTATGCAATAAAAAAATAGGTCTGGACGATTACTTTAAGATGTCAAGAAATACAGGAAATCTTATTATTCTCACCGTTCTTAATAGCTTTATATATAAGGTTAGGTAAGTTTAAGTTAGTTATGTAATGGTGTAGCCGCTCGGTAATTGTATAGACAAGTTAGGTTGGACTAGGTCACGTAATGTCATTATGGTTGAAAAAGTTCTCCCTTGTTACGCTTGTGTCTATTTGCTTTGTTTTTTCTGTTCTGTTTTCTTCAACTTTATTTAATTTTGAGTAAATATTTTTTTGAGGAAATTTGTTATGTAGCTGAGATGGAGGATTGAAAGTGTGATTGTTAGAGAGAGAGAGAGAGAGAGAGAGAGAGAGAGAGAGAGAGAGAGAGAGAGAGAGAGAGAGAGAATAAATAACACCAATGCCCCACTCTTCCCCCTCATCCCCGACGCGTAGCAGCCTGCTGCGCCCCCCTCACACGGAGAGTGAATCCTGTTGAGTCCCCCGCACTCCTCGTCAGGATGGACAAGCCAGTCCTCGTGCCGCACGCCAGCAGCACGAACACTCTTTTCTCTTAAGCTTCTCTCTGACGGGCTCAAGCTAGCCCGTGGACCTCCCTTGCTGGAGGCCCGATAGAAAAAAAAAAAAAAAAAAAAAAAATAACACCAGACACAAACATATACAAACAAAAACAAGACATCAGCCATGCAGGAGACAACAAGAAGGAAACAACCTATGAAAAAAATGAAGGAAAAAAAGAAAGGAAGGAAATAAAATATAA
>JACEEZ010009866.1:210000-215000 GCA_016584305.1 Chionoecetes opilio | reverse complement strand
CCATCCCATCCCATTCCATTCCATTCCATTCCATTTCATTCCACCCTAAAAAATATATATAAAACTTTCACGCAACAAACCCTGACCTTTCAATTTCACTTTAAGTTCCAGCCTATCAGCCTATGTGGGATTACTGTAGAGGCTTTAATTAACTAAAAAAAACATGTTTGTAAGCCAGATTTACATAACATATAATTTCCATCTTATTTCCTCGATAATAACCCCGTCCTATGGTGGGTTTGGGTTAAGGTTCTCATATTACTGTTATCTTTTTATAATACACTTTTTTTCCTCATTGATTAGGTTGCATTTAAGGGTACACAACGGTGGGTTTAAAGGGCCGTTGCTACGCCTTTAATTAATAAGCAGGCCCATGTTTACGTTAGATTGGGTTGTTTATGTGCACTGCGACGTAAGGATGGAATTTGTTTGCTTTCTTTTCTGATGTGCTTACATGCCACGTAGTTAGAGAGAGAGAGAGAGAGAGAGAGAGAGAGAGAGAGAGAGAGAGAGAGAGAGAGAGAGAGAGAGAGAGAGAGAGAGAGAGAGAGAGAAACAGAAAGAACTAGGGGGAGGGGGCACTCAGTAGAGCGCATACCTCCGCCCGAATATTTCATCAATTGGTTGCCATGGCAACAGTTGTGATTCGATTTCATCCAAAATTAAACCAGTTCTTCCTTATACCAAATAGACTTGGTATAACCAAGTTTGGTCCAAATCTATTCGTAACTTTTCGAGAAATCTTGTACACTAACAAACAAACAAACAGACAGACAAGACAGACAGATCGGGGTGAAAACATAACCTCCCTCCAACTTCGTTGGCGGAGGTAAAAAGTAGCAAAGAGAGAAAGAGAGGTAGTTATGTACTCCTCCTTCTCGTATTCTTTTTTCATCCACTAACCTTACATATGTTTACCTTTGCGTCATCTTCTTTTCAGGTACGTGGCTTCGTGGTGTCAGGGGGTCGCGGCAGGGGGAAGGCGGGGGACGCACAGGTGGTAAGTAAGTAGGTGGTAAGTAGGAGAGTAGGGAGTAAGTAGGTGGTAAGTAGGAGAGTAGGGAGTAAGTAGGTGGTAAGTAGGAGAGTAGGGAGTAAGTAGGTGGTAAGTATGTGAGGTAGTAAGTAAGTATGTGAGGTAGTAAGTAAGTATGTGAGGTAGTAAGTAAGTATGTGAGGTAGTAAGTAAGTATGTGAGGTAGTAAGTAAGTAGGAGAGTAGGGAGGACAGGTGAGAAAACACTAACAAGGTGTGCGAGGTAATTCAGTTTGCTTTCTTAATGGATTGACTTTTCGCCTCTTATGTTGTGATAGATCTTGTTTGTGCACCTGTTGAGAGAGAGAGAGAGAGAGAGAGAGAGAGAGAGAGAGAGAGAGAGAGAGAGAGAGAGAGAGAGAGAGAGAGAGAGAGAGAGAGAGAGAGAGAGAGAGAGAGAGTTGCATGACCCATCTCTACATTCGTTGCATTCTTATCATGACGTTGAGTGGTATCGTATGTTCTTTCCTTGGTCATAGGCGCGCCAAGAACGACCAACACGGGAACGACAATCTTAGGAACGACATTAGAGAGAGAGAGAGAAAAAAAAAAGGAGAGCGTATCTGATGTACTTGCTCGTTTGCGGTAGGGTGGAAAAAGAAGTTTCGTATAAATATAAACCATGATGAATTTAAATATCTTATAATAATTGAGTAGGCTATATTGAGATCTTTCTTACCTCTAACTTCATTGATGGTTAATGAAATACGTGATATACAAAGCAATCAAAAGTATAGCTACGTATTTGTAAGGAAATAAAGAAAAACTTATTGGTTGAAGAACTATTACACGATAGATTAATTACGTAAAAAATAAAAATTTAGAATAAAGGTAATACCTGGGGGGGGGGGGGGCACTCAGTAGAGCGCATACCTCCGCCCGAATATTTCATCAATTGGTTGCCATGGCAACAGTTGTGATTCGATTTCATAAAAAAAAAGTAAAAAATATATATATATATATATACACATCAGTATGAGCGCATACCTCCGGCCGAATATGTCATCAATTGGTTGCCATGGCAACAGTTGTCAATAGATTTCATCCAAAATTAAATCAGTTCTTCCTTATACCAAATAGACTTGGTTTTCCGAGTTTGGTCCAAATCTATTCGTAACTTTTCGAGAAATCCTGTACACTAACAAACAGACGGACAGACAGACAGATCGGGGTGAAAACATAACCCCTCCAACTTCGTTGGCGGAGGTAATAAAGGTAAGGTAAAGGTAGAAGCTATAGATAAATGGTAGTTGTTATTCAAAGTAGATAAATGGGGATTCGATAAAGTTAAGAAGTTAAGAAATAATAGCGTGATACGGTAAATGGGGACTCGATAAAGTATAAAAGTTAAGTAATAGTAAAATTATTCCAGGTATTGATCAAAGGTTATCAGTAGTAATTTTCGTGCCCTACAGGTGAGCCATGCCAAAGCCTTCTCTATGTAACATGCCTCTAAAGCCTTCTCTATGTTACATACAGACGGCTTTGGCCATGCCCTCTGTCTCACCTGTGCCCGGGAGTGACTAAGACTAAGTGAATAAAGGCCTCCTCACCGCCACCACGCCGCCGTGACTCACACCAACATATGTTACACTACTACACACGATCACGCGAGGCAACAAACTTTCACTCAACTATACCGCATGTTTTCTCCTCCCAAGTGTGTATGTGTGTGTGTTAAACTACATATTTACCTTGACGTTGAGTGCCAAAACCTGTGGAATGAGTGGTCACCTGATGTCCTCAATGCCGTTAGATTAGTGCCTCGTCTCCCTCCATCTTGCCCTTCTCTCTCTCTCTCTCTCCTCTCTCTCTCTCTCTCTCTCTCTCCTCTCTCTCTCTCTCTCTCTCTCTCTCTCTCTCTCTCTCTCTCTCTCTCTCTCTCTCTCTCTCTCTCTCTCTCTCTCCTCCCCCCCCCCCCCCCTGTATACACATCAGTGGTCGTTTCGTTTCAGCACGTCTCTTCAACACGCAGTTAAGTGGTTGAGTGTGTTATTTTTATCCAGCTCCTTCCTTCCTCCCTGCCTTTCCTACTTCCTTCTCCTATTCTCCTATTCTTCTCCTCTTCTCTTCCTCTTCTCCTCTTCCTCCTCTTCTCCTCCTCTCCTCCTCCTCTCCTCTTTCTCTTCTCTCTCCGATCCTTCTATCTATCTCTCATCCAGTTCTCTTTCTCCCTCCCACGTGTATGACCCACAAACGCATTTATGAATATTTAGAATGGAAAGTACAGTGCGTATAGAGTAATGAAGGAGGTTATGTTAATGTGTGTGTGTGTGTGTGTGTGTGTGTGTGTGTGTGTGTGTGTGTGTGTGTGTGTGTGTGTGTGTGTGTGTGTGTGTGTGTGTGTGTGTGTGTGTGAACTGAAAGCTAAAAAAAATAAGCTTAAGTTAATTTCGACTTACTTTGACGCAATCGTGTGTATTTATGTATATATGTATGTATGTATATATGTATGTATGCATTCGTTTGTATCCGGATTAACTTGTCCATGTATGTTATAGTTCACTGATTTAATTTTTGTATCTTTTATTTATTTATTATTTTTGGGTTGAGGGAGGGAAAAAGTAACATTTAACATTTATACATTTTTTTCTCTATATATAGTTTGTAGGATTTTTCAGTTATCTCTTTTCAGTCATGTAATAAAATGAAAATACGTTCCCTTTCAACCGTATTTTCTAGTACAAACTTTAGTCTCGGAAACAAAGGGAGAATTTACAAGGAATATGTGTGTGTGTGTGTGTGTCTGTGTCTGTGTGTGTGTGTGTGTGTGTGTGTGTGTGTGTGTGTGTGTGTGTGTGTGTGTGTGTGTGTGTGTGTGTGTGTGTGTGTGTGTATTCATCTAGTTGTATTTTACAGGGCCAGAGCGACGCTCGTATGGCCCCGTCTCCATATCAACATATTTATCATTCATCCTTAGTTCTTAGTGTTGGTAGTCCGTCAGGGCGGCAAGGTTGGTAGAGACGTGAGCTTGCAATGTGTAGCGTCCCTGCGCATTCGGTCAGCGGTTCGAGTCCGCCTAGTTCGTGCTGACGTGGCGGCGCTTTGTATAGTCAATAACCTTGTAGTTGGTACTTGCAAAGTGTCTAGATAGGATGAAAATCTTATCTTATCTTACAAACCCCCCGGCTAACACCCGGTACCCATTCACTGCTGGGTGGACAGGGGCTCGGATTTTAAGAAGACCGCCCGTCTGTCTTCGCTCCGCCCGGGGATCGAACCCGGGACTTCTCGGTTGTGAGCCGAGCGTGCTAACCCTTAACACTACGGAGCTCCCAGTGCGTGTGTGTGTGTGTGTGTGTGTGTGTTTCGTTATCTTTTATTTGCATGCGCGGGTTATTGGCAAGAGAAAGAAAGAACTATGAAAAAATACATTGACATTCGGCATTTAGAAAAAACCCATGCCGTGCAACAGAAAAATAACTCATGACGATTTTTGTATTTTTTTTTAATTTTTTTTTTTTTTAAACTATGTTTGTCTCCAATGTTTGGTTATCACGCTATGGAAATTACTATAGCTCTTCCCTTCCTTTCCTAATAGCATCACCTCACCGCCCTTCCTTTCTCTTCCTCTCCCCTGCCTTTTTTACGCCTTTTCCTTCATCTTCCCTACCTTTTCATTCCTTTAATTTCGCTTTCCTTCGTCTCTCTTACCTTCGCCTAACTTCCCCTTTTCCCTTCCCTTCCCTTCCCTACCTCCTTCGTATTACCCTTTCCTTCCCTTCCTTTCCCTTCCTTACCTTTCCATTCCATTCCCTATCCTCATTTTCTTTCTCCTTCCCTTCCCTTCCCTTTCCTTCCCTCCTTCTTATTACCCTTTCCTTCCCTTCCCTTCCCTTTTCTCCCCTTCCCTTCTCTCCCCTTCCCTCAATCTCACAATCATTACCTTCAGTATCCTTCCTTCCCCTTCCCCTCTCTACCCTTCCCTTCCCCTCTCTATCCTTCCCTTCTCTCCCCTTTCCTCA
>JACEEZ010009866.1:185000-205000 GCA_016584305.1 Chionoecetes opilio | reverse complement strand
GGTCGTTACTCTAAGTCAGTCAGTCAGTCAAGCGGTCACTCAGTCAGTCAGTCAGTCAGGTGGTTACTCTGTCAGTCAGTCAATCAGGTGGTTACTCTCTTAGTCAGTCAGTCAATCAAGTCAGGTGGTTACTCTCTTGTCAGTCAGTCAATCAGGTGGTTACTCTCTTAGTCAGTTAGTCAATCAGGTGGTTACTCTCTCAGTCAGTCAGTCGATCAGGTGGTCACTCTCAGTCAGTCAGTCAGTCAATCAGGCGGTCACTCTCTGTCAGTCAACACAAAGCATCTAAACCTTATTTCCAAGTATACTGTTAGTCATTCACGCAGCAGAAGCACCGGCAGGGCGAAGAACCCGTCTTCACCCGTCCTGCTGAAGTTGCCTAATTTTGTTTGTCCTTCCCGTGAAGAAAGTTTATCATCGTTGTTTGATACGCGTCCTAAGCTTATTGCAGTGTTTTTGGGGACTATGCCGAGCTTGTTTAAGGAAGATGGCACTGAGTGGGCGTCGTTACCTGTCTGTTTGTCTGTGTCTATCTATCTGTATCCTGCCTGCCTGCCTGCCTGCCTGTCTATCTGCCAACCTGTCTGTCTACCTACCTACATACCTGCCTGCCCGCCTGCCCGCTTGCCCGCTTGCCTACCTGTCTGTCTACCTACTTACCTACCTACCTATATATCTGCCTGCCTGCCTGTCTGTCTATCTACCTACCTGCCTACCTCCCTGTTTGTCTGTCTGTCTGTTTGTCTTGTCTGTCTGTCTGTCTGTGTGTACGTGCGCTCCTCACTATCGCGGTGTGGAAATCAGTGCTCGAGGCAAGGTGTGGACAGAGTAAACATTTCAGTGTAATTGCTTCTGCTTGGCGGTGCGTGATAATTAGCTACGGGTTGAGAGGGTCGTCTGAGGCAGCAGGTGGGTTTTGCTCCTTGCCAGAACGACCTTCACTTAGAGCATTAGAACAAACAGTATAGGAAAGATTTAGTTATGTCGTTTTGTGTTTGGTTTTGTTTTCTCTTTTTATTTTAATTTTTTAATTTTTTTAGTGAATCGAAATCTTTGCTTACTTTTCTGTCCTTTAATATGCTTTTTTTTCAGGGCAAGAAATATAATTGATCCGTATATGATATTTTTTTTTTTTTTTCGTTGCCCGTTGAATTTGCTGTTTATGAATAAATAGATGGAAGAAAAGAATGGATATGGAAGAATGGATAAAGATGGAAATCATTATAGAATATATCATTAAATTAATTGGCCTGTAATTTTCCCGAGGGAAGAGAAATTTGAGATACGTACATACTATAGTATTGTTAAAGTATATCTATTTAATTTTTCTTTCAATTCATAATCCAGAAAGAGTAGAAAATGGAATCACACAACATAATATTCTTAAATAATAATAATGATACTTATTTAAATTACTTAAAGCCTAAATTAAAAATAACTAAGATTAAACATAATTTATAAATTGATCAGAGAAAAAAAAATGGACACTGAACAAAAAAGTAAGAATATTGAACAAAAAGAAATATTATTTTTTCGTTGCGCATAATAATACGATATGGAAAGTTTGTGATAAGATAATGAAAAGATAGATAAGGATGATAATTTAAGGTGGAATCCTATACAGTACTGTAGGGAGGGTTTCTGAACACCTTATCGAGTGAATGAATAATAAAAACAAGCATTGTCAGTATACATATGTCTTTGTTATACAGATTCCGCGATGTATAGCAGGGATTGAGGCAGTATTTTTTTTTTTTTTTTTTTTTTACATCACGAAGGACTGGCCAAGGCAAAAAAAAAGAATAGAAGTAACAAAACTTAAAATAGGTCGTGTCAGACAGTGTTAAAGTGATGATGATAGTGATGGAGATGTTATGATGATGCTATCCGGTCATACGAAGGTAATGGTGATGAGGCAGTTAATAGTAATGTGGGTGGTGATGAAGGGTGATGAGACGGGTAGTTTTTGGTGATGAGAAGGATGAAGGTTTAGCGTAATTTTGTACATCAGGTAATTTAAGATTTAATTGCTCCCTAATTACGTAGATTATGACGATGTTGATGTTATTGAAGATTTTTGTATGGAGGAGGAAAAGAAGAAAAAGAAGAAAGGAAAAAGCAGGGGGAAGGAAAGAAAGAAAACTACACAATATAATGATATGAAAAGAGAGGATAAAGAACTACACAATATAATGATATGAAAAGAGAGGATAAAGAACTACAAATATAATGATATGAAAAGAGAGGATAAAGAACTACACAATATAATGATATGAAAAGAGAGGATAAAGAACTACAAAATATAATGATATGAAAAGAGAGGATAAAGAACTACAAAATATAATGATATGAAAAGAGAGGATAAAGAACTACACAATATAATGATATGAAAAGAGAGGATAAAGAACTACAAAATATAATGATATGAAAAGAGCAAAAGAGAGAATGGAAAGAGAGGATATCATGAAAAAAAATACTCGTGAAAAGTGAAATAATACAGAACGAACGAAAACGAAAAAAAAACTAGGACAAATCAACAAAAGGAAACAAGAACAAAGAGAGGAAGGAGGAAGAGGAGAAAGACAAGGATAAGAAAGAGAAGAAGAAGAAGAAGAAAGTAAAAGAAAAAGAAAGTAAAAGAAAAAGAATAAAAAAAAAAAACGTAAAAGAAAACTTAAAAGTAAAGAAAAAAGAAAAAAAAAGAAATCGAAAAAGACGAAGAGGAAGAATAGGAGGAGGAGGAGAAGGAGGAAGAGGAAGAGGAGGAGGAGGAGGCGAGGAGGCGAGGAGGCGGCGTGGAGATAGTTAGCTATGACCTCTTTCCCTCCGCTCATTTCCACTCGCCCTTTTGGAAAATCACATAATTGCCAATCAGCGCCTTAATCTGTGTCAGGAGGATTGCGAGCCGCGTCCTGGGAGACATTGAAACAGAAATCACGCTAACAAGATAACATGCAGTCATTCTAACAACCTGGGGCCCATATAACCTTAAAAAAAACCATGTAATAACCGTAATAAAAAAATAACACTAAATTTATTTAGGCCTCAAGTTAAGTTTAGGCCTCAATTGCGTCCTGGGAGACATATGGAAACAGAAATCACGCAAAAAAAAATAACACATCGTCATTCCAACAACTTTACGCCCATATCACCTTATAATAAACCGTAATAATAAAAACACTTAAGAATTTTTAGGCCTCAAGTTAAGTTTAGGCCTCAATTATGCGTCCTGGAACCCACATGGAAACATAAATTACGCTAACAAGATAACTCGCCATCATTCTAACAACCTTGCACTCATATAACCTTAAAAAAACATAACATTAATAAAAACACGAAGAATTTTTAGGCCTAGTCAAGTTTAGGCTTCAATTATGCGTCCTGGGAGACATATGGAAACAGAAATCACGCTAACAAGATAAAACGTCGTCATTCCTACAGCCTTACACTCATATAATCTTTAAAAAAAAAACGTAATATTGATAAAAACACGAAGAATATTTAGGCCTAGAGTCAAGTTTAGGCTTCAATTATGCGTCCTGGGAGACATATAGAAACAGAAATCACGCTAACAAGATAAAACATCGTCATTCATACAACCTTACACTCATATAATCTTTAAAAAAAACGTAATATTGATAAAAACACGAAGAATTTTTAGGCCTCAATTGCGTCCCGGGAAATATGGAAATAGAAATTACGCTAACAAGATAACATACCGTCATTCTAACAACCTTGCGCTCATATAACCTTAAAAAAAACATATACGATTTAATAAAAACACGAAGAATTTTTAGGCCTTGAGTAAAAATTAGGCCTCAATTATGCGTCCTGGGCGAGAGATGGAAACAGAAATCACGCTAACAAGATAACATACAGTCATTTCAGCAACCTGGCGCTCATATAACCTTAAAAAAAACCGTATCAATGAAGGCACGATTTTTTTTTACGCCTTAAGTTAAGTTTAAACCTCAATTATATGTTTCTACCATTATAGGGTAACCTAAGCTAACCTAAATTATATGTTTCTACCGCTGGGTAACCTAACCTAACCTAAATACCTAAATTATTAATATCAGTCTGCGTCTCTCTCTCTCTCTCTCTCTCTCTCTCTCTCTCTCTCTCTCTCTCTCTCTCTCTCTCTCTCTCTCTCTCTCTCTCTCTCTCTCTCTATGTGTTTCTATCGCTGGGGTAACCTAACCTAATTAATCTAACTTAAATTATGTGTTTCTACAGCTGGGGTAATCCATGTTAGACTTACGCTTGTCACTCGTCCATTAAGCTACCAGTTACTTACGAGTCCTAAGGATGACGTTAGTGCCTCTGCTGTTTTCTCCTCCGTTGCCGCAGCTGTTTCTACCGTCAAGGTCCTTCGGGTGGGAGGGGGTTCAAGGTCTTTAGGGGGAGGGGGGGGTTAAGAGAGGAATAGGGGGGAGGATAGCTTGACATTTCTCGTGTTATTCTTGGTATCCCGTATTGCCATGTCTTGTGTCTTGATGTTTTTACTAGTGTAGCTACTCGTGTTGAGAGAGAGAGAGAGAGAGAGAGAGAGAGAGAGAGAGAGAGAGAGAGAGAGAGAGAGAGAGAGAGACACGCAGACTGATATTATTCCTACTTGCACACCCACAAAAATAAACTTATTTTAAATATAACCTAATCTGTACTTGTAAAACACACACACCACACACACACACACACACACACACACACACACACACACACACACACACAAATAATTATCTCTGTTTAAGTAGAGGAGGAGGACGAAGAGAAGACAAAAGTAACAGTTAACACAGTGACTTAGAATGGGGTTACCTGCTTACCTAGAATGTTATGTAGGTCTGAAGTACTGATAGGAGAGCGAGACAGAGACAAACGAGACAGCCAGGAGGAGGAGGAGGAGGAGGAGGAGGACTTACATGGCGGTCCTTCGCAGGTGGAGTGTGAAAAACTGGTTTAGCGACACCCTTGAGGGCACCATTACGCTTGCACCTCACGCATCACGGTGTGTGTGTGTGTGTGTGTGTGTGTGTGTGTGTGTGTGTGTGTGTGTGTGTGTGTGTGTGTGTGTGTGTGTGTGTGTGTGTGTGTGTGTGTGTGTGTGTGTGTGTGTGTGTGTGTGTGTGTGTGTGTGTGTCCACGTGAATGTCATCGTACCTCCCGCACCTTCTATTGCATTGTATGCTGTTTTTTTGTGGGTGTGAGGGGATCGATACTTAAAATAATCATATTGAGGGGAGATTCAAAAGCTATAGAGGAAGAGAAAGGTAAAGCAGTAGGTAGCCTATATAGTATGAACAATATTGAGCGGTCACCCTTCTTAGGAACAGGTTGAATGTGAGCAAACTTCCAGTAAGAAGGAAAGGGAGATGGACAAAGAAACGGTAAAGTTTGGCCAGGCAGGGGGCAAGCTTAGAGACACAGCTGTTGATAACAATAAGAGAGACTTCCACCAAGACCGTAAGCCTCCCGCGCCTCCCGTAAGCCTCCCGAGGATCATGGCAAGAGCTTGGTCTACTAAAGAATCTACTATACTAAATTGTTTTATAGATCTAGGGCCAGAGAGGGTGTAGAAAACATCTTAACGTAGTAGTTAGAGAAGTGAGAGAGTTAGAGTTGGTAGAAGGCATAGTAGTATAATCAGAGGGTAAAGGAGAGGGAACGAACAAGTTTATAGTGTAATTTATCATCGTAAGGGCTGAGAGGTCTATAACTGTTTGTTTTTCCTTTGTATTCCTTCGTAGAAAACATCATTACGGAGAATCTTAACGTAAGGCATAGTAGTATAATTAGAAGGTGGAGGAGAAGGAAGGAGCAAGCCCTGAATCATCCATAGTGGAGTTAAGAGTGTACTTTACCATCGTATAAGGGCTGAGAAGTATGGTGCTGTTTGTTTTTCCTTTGTATTCCTCCTCCTCCTCCTCCTCCTCCTGTAGTTTATAGTGTAGTTTATCATCGTAAGAGCTGAGAGGTTTGTTGCTATTTGTTTTTCCTTTGTATTCCTCCTCCTCCTCCTCCTCCTCCTCCTCCTCCTCCTCCTCCTCCTCCTCCTCCTCCTCCTCCTCCTCCTGGTGCTGTTGTTAGTCTTCCCATAATGGTTTTCCCGCCTTCCCCTCACGATCCATCAATGTTCCCTTCCACTCCTCGACACTCTTCCCCTCTTCCACTCTTCCACCCTCAAGCATTACCTCGCTCCCTTCCCTGCCACGCCTCGCCACACTCGCCTCGGTTCAACACACTAACGCCACCACAATAACAACTCTTTAATTTCACTCTTTTTCTTTGTCACTCAAGGATATCACGTATTTAACCTTCTATTCGATACTTACTTCCATTTCTCTCTCTCTCTCTCTCTCTCTCTCTCTCTCTCTCTCTCTCTCTCTCTCTCTCTCTCTCTCTCTCTCTCTCTCTCGCGCGCTGGATTTAGTCAGAAAATGGATGCCTTGGTAGGAAAATTATAGTGTGATTTGGTCTATCGTGCATAAGAGATAGAGAATTGCATTCATCCACACACATACTCTCTCTCTCCTCTCTCTCTCCTCTCCCTCTCTCTCTCTCTCTCCTCCTCCTAATCTCTCCTCTCTCTCTCATCTCTCTCTCACTCTCCTCTCTCTCCTCTCTCTCTCTCATCTCGCTCTCGCGCGCGGTTACCTGCTCTAATGACATTATACGGCAGGTTTGGGTGCTCCCTTACTGCTCTACGCGGTCGTAGCTGTCTTCTTCTCTCTCTCGGTGAGTTTTGGTGGAGGGAGAAAAAAACATGACCGTGTATTGGGGGCTGACTGTGTGTGTTTTTTTTTTTTTTTTTAGTAATTATCCTTTCGTGCTCAGATTTTCCGGGTGTTCTAATGATTAAAGTGGTGATATTAACCCCTTCACGCCCAGATGTTTCCTTTGCTATATAAAATCGTCTGTTGTTAGCCATAAAAATACGAAAAGTAACTGAATAACCAAATAAGTTAGTCGACAAGGATACTAAACAGGCCATATCTATAACACATTCCTTATATTAACTAAAAGCATCTAATGGTAGCCAAATTACAATGGAAATTTTGTTCTGGGTCACAAGGGATTAATGGGATATTTGAGGGTAGGGATAAATGGCTAGTGTCCCGATTGCCTGACTCGGCTGTAATGAGGAATCGTGGTCACTATAGCGGATGAATCTCCAAACTGGTGTTAACGACTTGCAAACTACTTGACGGAGGCGACGATGAGGCTGTTCCCACGCGCTGCATGGAGTATAACAATCGCAATATGTATTTAATTATGACTGGTGTTGTTGGAGAAAATAATACTTGAACGAAACGGTAAATTTGGGGCAGGAGTACTTACACCAGTGAAAACGTTGAAGTGAATGTATGTTGAGTGTTGAAACGTGCAGTGAATGTAAGACCTTCTTGTTCTTTCTTGTTCTTGTTTTTGTTCTTGTTCTTCTTCTTGTTCTTCTTGTTCTTCTTCTGCTTGTTGTTCTTCTTCTTCTTCTTCTTATTATTATTGTTCTTCTTATTGTTCTTTTTGTTCTTGTTATTCTTCTTGTTCTTGTTCTTCTTGTTCTTCTCCTTCTTGTTCTCCTTCTTCTTGTTCTTCTTCTTCATCTCTTCTTCTTCTTCTTCTTCAGACTCCGGTGTATTTTTAGAGGACCCCCCTGAGCCTATTCCTGGTAGGTAAATGTTTGGCTGCGGTGTGTGTGGCGTATGAGGGTCCCGGCTGACACACATGGGGATGGGGTGTGTGTGGAGGGGCGCTGCATGAGGCTGGCTAGCTGACTCTTCCCCCACAGTCCTGACATTCACGAGACGCCTTGCTGACATTTCTGATATGCTGTTTCTGAAGACCCTCACACACAAAGGAGTTTTTTTTGCTTTGCTGACACTCCTGACGCGCCTTACAAAAGTGTTCTGAGGCACCATGCGAGGGAGAGAGATGCCCCTCGTGACTGCCTTAAAGTGGCGGTTTCTGCAGTGTTCTTGAAGCAGAAGACTTACCTTTAGTGTGTTTCCTTAGTCTCCGGCAGGTATTCTCCTCCTGTAGTAGTAGTAAAAGGAAGGAATCCATACACTGCTGTTTCTCATAACTTACAATTGTCATTTTTCTTGCTGACTTTTTCTTTTCTTTTTTCCTAATGACAAGAACGCTTCAGACACGACAGTATCTTTTCTCCTCCTCCTCCTCCTCCTCCTCCTGCCGCCCTTTGCTCTCTGTTATTCTGAATATTAGAAAAGCGAACAAAGAAAAGTTACAAAGAAGAAGTCTTTCATGTCTCGATGGCGTGGATGTTGAAGAAGCGTTTTGATCTTTTGTGCTTTTGTGGTGTTTTAGATACTCTCTCTCATGGTTCTCTCTCTCTCTCTCTCTCTCTCTCTCTCTCTCTCTCTCTCTCTCTCTCTCTCTCTCTCTCTCTCTCTCTCTCGCTGGATTGAGTCAGAAAATGGATGCCTTGGTAGGAAAATTATAGTGTCATTTGGTCTATCGTGTCAAGAGATAGAGCATTGCATTCATCCACTACTCTCATCCACTCTCATCCATCTGTCTGTGTCATCCACTATCATTCATCAATCCATCCACTACTGTCTCATCCACTATCATCCATCAATCCATCCGTCTGTCTCATCCACTCTCATCCATCAATGTCAGCCTCCTCATCTTCCCTCATATTTCCATCGTCTTAATAATCTTCTTCATCCTCTTACTTAATTAGTGTTTCATCATCGTCTTCCTCTCCGTCTCCATCATTCTTCTCCTTCCTCTCCTCCATCATTCTTCTCCTTCCCCTCCTCCATCCTCATATACTTCCTTCTTTCATCCCTTTAACCTCCTCTATCATCATCTTCATCGTTCCTTATTATATTTACCTTCGTCATTTCCCCCCTCCTCTCCTTCCATCATCATCTATCTTCATTTTTCGTTTTTTTATCAACACCATCCTAAAGTCTAGTTTTTTTTTAACTAGGCCAAAATTTCATTCTATTTTAAGGTCTCATGCTTAAAAGTATGTCTATGTTTACCGGATAATATGGTTAACTATGATGAAATACAGTTGAAATTTAGAAGAAGCTTAGTATTCCCTTCTTCTGGCATCAAATATCAGTCAGTAGCAGCAAGGGGGCAGCATTTTCGTCTCGTTAAAAAAACAGACTTTTATAATAATGTTGGTTTATAATCATATCCTCTTTTTTACATCCTTTTTTTCTCATATTTTCTTAGTCTAAGCTATCCTATGTATCCTATCCTATCCTATCCTATCCTATCCTAAACCATCCTAAGCTATCCTATCCTATCCTAAGCTATCCTAAGCTATCCCATCCTATCCTAAGCTATCCTTTCCTATCTCCTATCCTAAGCTATCCTATCATATCCTAAGCTATCCTATCCTATCCTAAGCTATCCTATCATATCATATCCTAAGCTATCCTATCCTATCCTAAGCTATCCTATCCTAAGCTATCCTATCCTATCTTAAGCTATCCTATCCTATCCTAAGCTATACTATCCTATCCTAAGCTATCCTATCCTATCTTAAGCTATCCTATCCTATCCTAAGCTATACTATCCTATCCTAAGCTATCCTATCCTATCCTAAGCTATCCTATCCTATCCTATCCTACCCAAAGCTATCCTATCCTATCCTAAGCTATCCTATCATATCCTAAGCTATCCTATCCTATCCTAAGCTATCCTATCCTATCCTAAGCTATCCTATCCAAGCTATCCTATCCTATCCTAAGCTATCCTATCCTATCCTATCCTAAGCTATCCTATCCTATCCTATCCTAAGCTATCCTATCTCCTATCATCTCCTACCACGTTCAGCATCCTTATCCATTACCCTTTTACATCTCTAGCTCCTTTTCCTTCATCTTCCCAGCTGCCCCTTTTCCCTTTAACCCCTTGAGGCCCAGAACGTAATTTCCATTGTAATTTGGGTTCCATTAGACAATTTTTAGTGACTATAAGCAATATTTTATAGATATGACCTGTTTAGTATCCTTGTCCACTAACTAATTTGGTATATTCAGTTACTTTTCGTAATTTTATGGTTCGACAACAGATGATTTTTTATAGCAAAGGAAAGATCTGGGCGTGAAGGGGTTAAGTCAACGGAAAGCTTTAGTTTCTTCACTCAATGCTACATCCTTTACTCTCTCGATGGGTGTAACTGTCTAATCAAAGGAAATGGGTTAAATGAGGCTCTTTGCTGATTGGAGGTTTGAAGCATGAGAGAGAGAGAGAGAGAGAGAGAGAGAGAGAGAGAGAGAGAGAGAGAGAGAGAGAGAGAGAGAGAGAGAGAGAGAGAGAGAGAGATGCGTTTCCCTTAGTTCATTTTGGGAAACTTTCTCCATCACTCTCTCTCTCTCTCTCTCTCTCTCTCTCTCCTCTCTCTCTCTCTCTCTCTCTCTCTCTCTCTCTCTCTCTCTCTCTCTCTTCTTTTTTTCTCACTCAAGGTTCGTCATCACCCGCTCCAGTACTCAAATTTTACCAAGAGTGTTCCAATAGCAAAGCCACTGAATTGCTAACGCTCGATTGGAGGTTCGGAGAAGAGACAATAGACTGAATTACTCTCCCCCCATCACGCCTCATCACTCCCCTCATCCTCCTCTCCCCCCCCCCTCCTCCCTCTTCCCTCTCCCTCCCCATCTACTCTCCCCCCATCACGTCTTCATCTCCCTGATTGCCGTTTCTTATAGATAGATAGATAGATAGATATAGATAGATAGGTATATAGGTAGACAGATAGTTTATTGACATTATATAGTTATAGTATAGTTATAGTATATATAGTTTAATTATTATACAGCGATGGGGTGAGGAAATTGTTCTCTAAGCTTGGTTGTGAGCAGTGATTTGATTACATTTGTTCCTTGTCGTCGCCGTCGTCCTCCTCCTCCTCCTCCTCCTCCTCCTCCTCCTCCTCCTCCTCCTCCTCCTCCTCCTCCTCCTCCTCCTCTATCTTCTCTTCTTCAGCTTAATTATATTTGTTAATATATAAATACAATACATAAATACACATACACACATGTTTCACTTAATTATTCCTTCCTTTTTTTCTCTTTTTCACACACACACACACACACACACACACACACACACACACAACACACACACACACACAACACCCACCCCACACACCCACACCACCCACCCACCCACCCACCCACCCACCCACCCACACCACACCACACACACCACACACACTTCCGCGCTACCTAGTTCCGTTGCACTCTTACGAAACACAATACGAAATCACTGTCATCTCGTCGCTCTCTTTCTCTTCCTCTTCTCTCCTCTTCCTTCCATCTCTCTCTCTCTCTCTCTCTCTCTCTCTCTCTCTCTCTCTCTCTCTCTCTCTCTCTCTCTCTCTCTCTCTCTCTCTCTCTCTCTCTCTCTCATGCATATTTTATTTTATTTCATCTTTCGGCATACTTTTTATCTAATATTGTGTAAGGAGTTTAATGGAAATAGAATGTCTTTTTCTCTCAAGTGGAAAGTTACATCAAGATTTAACACATTTACATAATTCTCTCTTTTCAACACAACAATGAAAATGTCGTGAAATTTGAATGAGGTTTATTGTGACATTTATCAGCCGGAAGGTCATATTATTTATTCAGGTTTCATATTTAATTCATATCTTTCCACGGGGATTTATTCAGGTTTCATATTTAATTCATATCTTTCCACGGGGCAAGAGGACGAATGGAGATCATTTTCGATGATCAATAGTTGTTTTCTCTAATTTATTTTTATTTACTGATATAATAATTAATCGAAATATAAGGTTGGAGGAATTTGAAAAGCAGACTGATGCATTAATGTATATCTATCCCTTTTTTGTTATTATTATCATTATCATTACTATTATTATTATTATATACACTTCTTTTTGGCGTACAGACGGAGAGTTATACCATGAAAGGTGAAAATTGAATCAGTAATACCGAAAATTTACCTATCTATGTTTTATTCTCAGTGACACCCTTCCAAAAGGGCACACACAAACGCACGCGCAGAAATGCCTTATATAGTTGAAATCTTCGGCATTTTTGAAAAGGAGAGAGAGAGAGAGAGAGAGAGAGAGAGAGAGAGGAGAGAGAGAGAGAGAGAGAGAGAGAGAGAGATAACAATACGAGCATTACTGCCAATGTTACTACTAATGTTATTACTACCATATATATTACGACCACGAGCACAATAATTCTAAATCTGACGGTGATAATCGTGATAATGATAGGAGCAATAACACTAATTGAAATAGTAATAATAATGGTAATAACATATATACCATTACAAGCAAACTCAATACCATTAGTAACAATTCTAACTTTAATAACGTAAATTAACGTGCATAACCTAAGAGGAGACATTTCTAAGTGCTGCTGCTGGTTGTCTGTCTATCTGACTGGCTGGCTGACTGACTGACTGACTGACTGACTGACTGACTGGTTGTCTGTCTATCTGGCTGGCTGGCTGGCTGGCTGGCTGGCTGGCTGGCTGGCTGGCTGGCTGGCTGGCTGGCTGGCTGGCTGGCTGGCTGGCTGGTGTAAGCTAATGCATATAAACTAATATCACATTCCCAGAAGTGCCTGCTGTCTCATGCAAGCCAGCACGCCAGCACTCAAAGGGAGACGGCGGGCATCAGAGAGCAGATTATTATGATCCAAACTTGATCCTGTTAATTAATTCCATCTGTAATAATTTATCTCGTGCCAAAGACCGTGTGGGAAGGTGTCTGTCTGTACCGCACCGGAATTAATACTAGGAATAGAGATGAAGGTAGGGAATGAGGAAAAATAGAGCGGGGGGAGGCTAAGTCAGAGGAGAATTCTAGCTAGATAGATTACGTAAGGGAAAGGGAAAAATTAGGTCAGCGGTCTAGGGATTCTAATTTGGTGTAGGGATTCTAATTTGGTGTAGGGATTCTACGGGTGGAGAGATTGGTTTGAGATTAGGGGAAGGGAAAAAGGAGTATGAGAGGAGATTCTGGAGGGGGAAGGAAGGGTGTGAGTGGTGCTTTTGTGGCTCTTAATGTACTTCAAAGGCAATATATAAGGAGAGTTGAAAAATTCAGAGTCAAACGATAGGGTCATCAATATTCAAAGGTCAAGGTCAACAATATTCGGCGCCTCTGGGTGGATGTAAATAGCCGCTGACCTGTCCGTGTTACCTCATTTTTTCCATTTTTTTTATTGTGACCTTCAACGCTGAATTATTTTTTTTTGTCACCAGCGAAAAGCAATGAATAAATGAGGTTGAGTTTGTCATGTCACTGCAGTGTTGACGAGTATATCAACAGGTAATTTATGTCACTTTGTACACTAGACTAGATATACTTACTTGAACAATAATGACAATAGCTTCATCTCGTAAGGGTTAAGAAATATATTATGGTGAATGGAATTAGTTTATACAGCGTGTTTGAGTTTTATTATATTCGTGCAGGTGTGAAGGTAACAGCATACATTGGTGGGTAGCGGTGGGATGCGTTTTTCAGGTATACTAATTAACACTTCCAACACTTCATAATTTATTCTCTTCATTCTTTTGCTGTCTTCTTTATAGGGATTGGTAACTAAGCGAGCGTTTTATTGCCGTTTTTTTACCCTTGGCCAGTCCTTTGTGATGTAAAAAAAAAAAATGTCACTTAACGTTGTTTTTACAGCCCGAAATGAAGAGAGGTTTATGTTTACAGGGTCGGTCATGTCTCGAGGGAGTGTGAGGGGCGGTGGAGCAGGTCATGTCAGGGGCTTCAGAGGCGTCATGTCACAAGCCTCAAAGGGACCCAGTTGCTGGCGTCCCTTGGTGCTTGGCAGGGTCGCCTCGTGCATCGGTGGCGTCCCTGTTAACCCTTTGCCCCATGTTCCTCGTCAGGCGGCAGAGGCAGGCACACCGTCAACATTGGGGGTCACCGAAGCCTGTGCGTCCAGGATGCGAAACCTTTTTAGCACAGAATTAGGATTGCAAGACTGATATGATTTTCAATACGAGAGTGCACACACACCTCTCCCCTCAAGCCCTCAAGTGAACCTTCAGGGCCTACCATCCGAGCCCTGGAGGTCACTGCCTACAGGCGCTACAGGCACAAACACACACAACAAAAGAAAAGAAAAAGAGAAAAAAACCACGCCACTGACTCCCAGGCGCCGCTAGATAGATAACACGGCCGCCGAGTGGAGCCGTGAGAGCAGAGTACCTTTAGGAATACATAATCCTCGGTGGTACTACGCTGAGCTGCAAAATATAGACATCGCACAGGCCAACAGGGACAGTGTTATTGTTTTCAGTGCCGAGTGGCGAGTGGTGGGGAGGGGAAAGTGGCAGTGCCGGGGCAAAATAATGTTGTTCTGTCGTGTGAATGGTTCCTGGAATGCTAAAATAAAAAAATAGTGATAGCATAATCCTGGTAGACTGGAAGGAAATAACGAGCGAGTGGTAACATGAAGCACACATTTTGGTGTGGCGTTGGAGACTATTTTGTTTGGGTGAGGCGGTGCTTCCTGGCAGGGTGTGTGGAGGCGTCGAGGGCAGGGCGTGACGGTGGGGATCTGGCAGGGTGAGGGAGGGTCTGGTAGGGTTCAACTATTCAACAATCACCCATTTTATTATTCATGCACAAAAGAATCCATGAAAGGACCGTGTGTGAGGACGTTGTTGCCTCGTCAAGGAGGAATATCAGAGTATTTAATTTAATTTTACAGGAACTACCGCGTGTAGGTCTCACAGCCTCTTGTAGCTTCCTTGTTTTCTTATGTTCTTATGTTCTTAAGGGCGTGAGTATAGCACCTTCATGCCCTCTTACGCCCCTTGAGGCGTGACCTTGGGGCCGTTACTGACGAAGGAAAACTCTCTGTAATAGTAATATGAAACACTCGACGCTACATTTCGTGCTATATGAAATTTGTTGTAATTGTATTGCGTGAATATTGTGTGTTAGAGTAATTGCTTTGTCAGTATTGGAAATGTGTGAAGCGGCGCAGGTGGTGATGATCCAAAGCCTTTAGAACCTAACCTAACCTAAGCTAAATGTAAAGGCTTTGGTAATGATCTTTCCATGCGTATCAAATCAACCTACTACTTCTTATGTTGCGTCACACATACATCTGAAGTCGCCCTCCTTCCCCGCCTCTTTCTCAGCAAACGTTGTGAAGTTCTAAGTGGCAGCGATTACAGGTGTGGGAGGCAAGTTAGGCAACCATTCTCATCCCTTCGTGTTGACAGCGAATAGGCGAACTTTCAGCATTAAGGACGTAGAGTGCAGCTGTGTGAACTAATTAAGGAACCTAATACTGAAGACACCATAACATTAACGTCACCTAAAGGAAGACATAGACCAGGAGCGTTACACCTTTCATCGACTCCCCTACTTGGTGGCAAAGCTGATAACTATAAATTAAGTCGTCAGGTAGTTAGTACGGAGTCATTAGGGAGCTTTAAAAGGAGGCTAGATCATTTCATGGATGGGGATGAAAGGTGGATGTAGGTAGTGTTAAGTAACAGGAACTACCACGTGTAGGTCTCGCGGCCTCTTGTAGCTTCCTTATTTTCTTATGTTCTTATTTTCTTATAAACGCAAACCCCTTTTATTTTGTGGGTGTATGTGTTGGGGTTAATTTATTTACTGAAATAATGACACCAAAAGAGGTATTAACAGTTGTATCACCTTTAATTCCGAGACTTTTACAGCTGATTCGCTTTGTCAAACAGAACTACAAAGGCGAATTTTTGTATCAACGCCTTATCCTGTCTCGATGAAAAGTTAGTCGCAAAAGGCTGCGAGTGTGACTGTAGGATATTCCGCGCTAACCAAAACCGTGAAATTGGCGGCCTTGGTGTGTCACGCAGCACCAGATTGGCATGTGTGTTTTAGGAGACCTTGAAGAATGTGTGTGTGTGTGTGTGTGTGTGTGTGTGTGTGTGTGTGCGTGCGTGTGTGTGAGAGTGTGAGTGTGAGTGTGAGTGTGAGTGTGTGTGTGTGTGTGTGTGTGTGTGTGTGTGTGTGGTGTGTGTGTGGTGTGTGTGTGTGTGTGTGTGTGTGTGTGTATTTACCTAGTTGCGTTTTATCTCGTTGTGTTTAGTTGTGTTGTACCTATAGTTGTGTTGTGTGTGTGTGTGTGTGTGTGTGTGTGTGTGTGGTGTGTGTGCGTGCGGGCGGTGACACACACACACACAGACACACACACACATACACACACACACACACAGGTGCACTATTTCGCTTATAGAATCACAAGGTTACGAACTCTCAAACCTTTCCGTGACTGGACATGAAATGACGTGTCCTCCCACCTATATAACGCCGCGACCACCTGGTGTTTGCGGGAGGAAGCAGGAGTGTGTGTATGGTCAGGTATATACACTTCCTAAAAATAAAAACTCGCCCCACGTTAAGTTGGCGAAAATGGGGTCCCCTCACACCCTCCTTTCGAACGCACGGGATTGATTGGCTGAGGTTGTTGGGGTCTTAGAGCGGAATAGTTGTTGTGTTTAGGAGTGTTTTAGTAGGAAATACGAACATAAGAGTGCATTAAACAGTAAGTGGAACAGTAGAGGTAGTGCATGGAGTCCTTTCTGCGCCCTGGGTCACCACATGAGGCTGCAGTGTAGGTTATAACAACAAATTGGATCCATGTCGCGTGCCGCACCTACTGGGTTGATTATAACGTTACTGCCTTTGATGATCCACGAAGGGGGAGAAGGAGAGGGGAAGGCGGAGGGCGGGAGGCAGCCTTGCTAACCTCTCTTACCTTCAGGACTTTTTTTTTCTCTTTTTTTTTTTTGCACTTTAATATTTTTTTTATTTTTATTTTTTATTTTTATTTTTTATATTATTTTACATCACAAAGCCGGGCCAAAGCAAACCTGGGGGTGAAAACTAGTCACTAAAACCACCTCAAACGTACGATAAGTTGAGTTACATCCTTTTACGAATCTATTTAAAGTGTCGTAAACGAAAAATGTCACGCTTAACTCTCCGTATGGTCCGCAGATATATTATTCATGATAAAAGTTAGGTTGATTTATGAAGTCAAAGTATGTTACATTCATCTTAAGTCTTTTTTGGACGTACACGGTTATATAGTTGACAGGGGAGGGTTGTGGCGGTGAGGTCCTTGTCCTGTGAAGGTTTGGACTTATCTTACAAATATATATACACTCTTAGAAAAGAAGGGTAGGAAAAGGGTATTTGTAGTGATGAAATACTGCTACCCTGTTTCTACCCTTACAAATCTTACAATATAAAAATCCGTCTTTTTTTTTACCATGATAACCTCTTTATGGCTTTATACGTGTAGCTATATATACGTGATATATGCAGAGGTTTGGACTGGACAACCTTACAAATAGACAGAGAAGAACATCTATCAGTTTTTACCATGAGAACCTCTTTGGGGCTTTAAATGAATACGTGATATATGCAGATATGAGTGTTTTCTTTTTCAATATAGTAAACAATTTGTATTAGAAACTAGATCAGTTTTGTATGGATATCTTTCATCAGATTATCCCACAAATAAGCTGACCGACGTATCTTTGTATTTGTATTTGTGTCTTTTTCAGTTTGTAAGAAAAAAAATATATCCCAGTTTTATATGGATATCTTTCATCAGACTATCCTGTAAATACACTGGCCAATGTCTCTTATTTTACGTGTGGGTGAAGATATCAACGGTGAACGATGTAATATAAGAGTATATAAAATCAAGGTGGTACGGAAACTCAGGATGAATCAGGAACACTGTATATTATTTAACGTTTCGACAGGCGTCTTCTTCATGTAATATAAGTAAACACACGTCCTGTCAGTCAAGGTTTTCCGCGTTCTTGTTGCCGGGAATCTGTAAAGTCAGACGATCGTGCTCGCCTTCTGTCCGTAGGAAAAATCCCCTTCAATGCGTAGGAAAAAGTAAATATCAAAGGTCAGGATTGTTAGCTCAGACGGAAAGTTTAGTTGATCTTTCCATCCCCGGGCGTGAAGGTCAGAAAAAAAAAAAGAGAGAGAGAGAGAGAGAGAGAGAGAGAGAGAGAGAGAGAGAGAGAGAGAGAGATAGAGAGAGATATGTTGCGTATTGACAGGTGCACATGTTGACGGCTCTGTGTTGCGCGAGGGAACTCAAAAATGGGAAAATCCTCGTGTTGGCTTCCAGTGTACCTGTCGTAAACCTTTTGATGCGTACAGGTATAGGTCAAGACTGCTGATGGATTGACAGGTTGACAGGCAAACTGGGCGTGTGTGTGGCTGGCGTTGTGAGCGTCGAGTGTTGCGGAAAGTCATGTAACTCAACCGTTTGTATCACGTTCGGTTCGTTGTATTTCTGTATTTCATTCACACGTTTTAGGCTGAACACTTTCGCCACATTGGTTTGAAAAGTGTCGAAAATGAACTTATTTGACTCATTCTCTTCCATGTTATCCTGCAGAAGGTTTTTTTTTTCTTTTTTTTTTTTCCCTTTTTTCCACGGTGACTCGTGTGGCATTTCCCGTGATGGTTTATTTTTGTTGTGTGCGCGCGCGTGCATCACTTTTTTATGCTTACCTGCCTTCCTACACATGCTTCAGGTCTAAACTTTTATATATTGATAGTTTTTTTCTACATCAATAAAAAAAAAAGAAAAAAAAAAAGAGACTTGCCAACTACTACAAAATGTTAGAAAAATAAAATGTACATCGTGACCAAAATGTTTGATTGTTTTTCACTTCCCATTAATCTGCTCAGGCTCTGCACACACACACACACACACACACACACACACACACACACACACACACACACACCCACACACACCACACCCACCCACCCACCCACCCAACAATAAATCTGGTATATCATTAGTATATATATATTTTTTACTCGCTTTTCCCTCCCGGTATCACAGCAAGAGCAGTTCATCTTCTAATTACCAACTGTATCTCTGTATCTCATATGTCACTCTGTCTCTCTGTATTCTCTCTCTCTCTCTCTCTGTATATATCTCTGTAATATTTGCGATCATAAGGGCGTTCTCATCATTAATTCACCACGTAACTTGTTTGATACCTGTAACTTTCAAGGTCATTATCATCCTACTTCATTAACCCTTCAAGGGGTGTCTTAGTGGTGGTGGTCTTAGTAAATTATGTAAGTTAGGTCGTTATTCAACCTCATCCTCACTAATCAATCGACCTTGGTGTGTATGTGGGAATCAAGCTTATAGTTACGGTACATCCTGCGACTATCACCTTTCCTCCCTTCCCTTCTTCCCTCCTTCACTATCACCTTTCCTTCCTTCCTTTCCTTCCCTTCCCTTCCCTTCTTCCCTCCTTCATTATCACCTTTCCTTCCTTCCCTTCTTCCCTCCTTCACTATCACCTTTCCTTCCTTTCCTTCCCTTCCCTTCTTCCCTCCTTCATTATCACCTTTCCTTCCTTCCCTTTTTCCCTCCTTCACTATCACCTTTCCTTCCTTCCTTTCCTACCCTTCTTCCCTCCTTCATTATCACCTTTCCTTCCTTCCTTTCCTTCCCTTCCCTTCCCTTCTTCCCTCCTTCATTATCATCTTTCCTTCCTTCCCTTCTTCCCTCCTTCACTATCACCTTTCCTTCCTTCCTTTCCTTCCCTTCTTCCCTCCTTCATCATCACCTTTCCTTCCTTCCCTTCTTCCCTCCTTCATCATCACCTTTCCTTCCTTCCCTTCTTCTCTCCTTCTTTATCCTGCGACTTTCACCTTTCATACCTTCCCTTCTTACCTCCTTCCATTCCTTCCTTCCGCATGGTTATAGAGAAGAAGGCCCTCAGTGGTCCCGCCCAAGGTCTATATAGTATACGACATAGACCTTGTATACTCTATAGACCTTGGTTCCTCCAGCCCCTCACTTTGCCTGCCGTATCTATCCTCCCTACCTTAACCCTCGCCACCTCCCCTTCTTTCCCCTTGCCACTTCCCCGCCTTTCCACTCGCCACCTCCCCTCCCCCTCTCAGCACCTCTCCTCCTTTCCCCTCGCCTCCTCTTTGCCTTTCCCCTCGC
>JACEEZ010009866.1:162500-167500 GCA_016584305.1 Chionoecetes opilio | reverse complement strand
GAGGAGGGAGGGAATGAGAGGGAGATACCGAGCGGCTCTCCTCTTAAGTTTGAAGTATTTAAGTTCGTCAAGGCTTGTGGAATGAAGGAGGGGAGGTAGGAGAAGGGAAGGGGGGAGAAATTAAGGGAAGGAGAGAGAGAGAGAGAGAGAGAGAGAGAGAGAGAGAGAGAGAGAGAGAGAGAGAGAGAGAGAGAGACCACTCCCATCCCGTGACTCTTTAGATGTCTCTTCCTGTCTTCCTTTCCCTAGTTACCTCCTCCTCCTCCTCCTCCCCCTCCTCCTCCTCCTCCTCCTCCTCCTCCTCCTCCTCCTCCTCCTCCTCCTCATCATCATAATCTCATCTTTCCGTAACTCAGTTTGCTTCACACTCCTGCATTTATTTTACACACACCTTAGAATATCTCTTCATTTCTTCCTTTGCTTCCTGATCACCTCTTCCTTCTCTTCCTCCTCCTCATCATAACCTCATCTTTCCGTAACTCACTTTTCTTCACACTCCTGCATTTATTTAACACGCCTTAGAATGTCTCTTCCTATCTTTCTTTTCTTCCTTATTACCTCTTCTTCCTCTTCCTCCTCATCATCATAATCTCATCTTTCCGTAACTCAAGTCTTCTTTTCACTCCTACATTATAATATAGCACACCTTCCTTGGTCCTTCTCTTCGTTCTTTTTTTCACACCTTCCTTGGTTCTCCTCTTAAGTTCATTCACCTCACTTAGTAAATCACCAACACTTCGGTCTAGGAATGCGAGACTCCTACTGGAAATTCCCCGGGTCTTCCACGGTATTAGCAGCGTAATGAACGGCGGAGCAGAAGTTTCCGGGTTATGAGAGGAGCTGATTACTGAGCCGTGTTTCGTGGTGGGCATGGAGGGGTGGAGGGGAGATATGGTAGGGGATAGGGGGGATATAGTAGGGGAAAGGGGGGATAGATGAAGGAGGGGGCGAGAGGGGGAGATATAGTAGGGGAAAGGGGGGATATTGTAGGGGAAATTAGGGGATATAGTAGGGGAAAGGGGGGAAATAGTAGGGGAATGGGGGATATTTCTTTGCTCCGGAGAAGACACAGGCAATGGAAGGGAGGCTGCGGTTTGGTGGCGTTCCTCTCCCACTCCAGGAAGCCGTCAAGGTTCTGGGAGTAAAGGTGGACCGAGAGCTAAGGTTTGACGGCCACATCAAACACATTGCAAAAAAGGCCTCTCACAGGGTCTCTGCCCTGCGAAGGGTAGCCAGCTTCCTCGACAGGGGAGGGAAGCTCTTGCTCTACAAGGCCCAGATACGGCCTTACTTAGAGTACGCCGCCCTCTCCTGGATGTCGTGTGCAGCCTCGCACACTAGGAGGCTGGACAGCATCCAGCGTCGAGCCCTGCGACTGGTGGATGCTGCAGACCCCCCAGACCCACCAGCCCAGATCGAGCCGGTGAGTCCTCTCGACTCACTGGAACACCGCAGGGACGTCGCGGCGCTTGTGGTATTCCACAAGGCACAGGTGCAGGGAGTGCCACACCTGGCTGGGTTACGACAGCCTCCGAGAATCGCCACGCGAAGCACGAGAACGGTGCTTACCAGTGGTGATGCAGTGGAGGTGCCGCGTTCCCGTGCCAGCCAGCACCAACGCACCTTTGTGGGCCGCGTCTCCAGGATGTGGAACATTTTCACGGCCGCTGTCCCTCACATCCAGGAGATGAACACACAAAGTGTAAAGTTGGCGGCCAATCGGTGGAGACTGTCGAAGCCCACCCCGCTGAGGCTAGTGATACTGTGACACTAGTGACAGCAACAGTGCCTCAACAAACACTAGTGATGCATATATGTATATAATGTTAGTTTTTAGTTTTTAGGTCTTTATATTTATGTGTATATTGGCCCTTAAGATAGGTAGCACACGACAGCGCACCTTTGGGCTTCATGTACAGTATATGTATGTTTAAATAAAAAAAAAAAAAAAAAAAAAAGAGAGAGAGAGAGAGAGAGAGAGAGAGAGAGAGAGAGAGAGAGAGAGAGAGAGAGAGAGAGAGAGAGAGAGAGAGAGGAGAGAGAGAGAGAGAGAGAGAGAGAGAGATAGGGGCAGGTTAGGAGTAAGAAGGGCATTAAACCTTACTTTTTTTTTTTAGAGAGAGAGAGAGAGAGAGAGAGAGAGAGAGAGAGAGAGAGAGAGAGAGAGAGAGAGAGAGAGAGATTGGGGCAGGTTAGGAGTAGGAAGTGCCTTGAAAGTGAGCAGTAAACAAACAGACTAATATAATTATCACCAATAACCTTCGACTATTTATATTTAACGAAGTGTTTCATGCCGTTCAAGATTGCTTCTCCCTCTCACAGGAAAGACCTTGGCATAGTATTCTTCCCCATTGTAGTAATCTTAAAAGGGGTGAAAAATATTGACCTGCTTAAAGGATGTACAGGAAATAGCCGGAGATTGTAAATAAGAACATAAGAAGAACATAAGAAAATATGGAAGCTACAAGAGGCCGTGAGACCTACACGTGGTAGTTCCTGTTATTTAACACTACCTACATCCACTTTTCATCCTCATCCATGAATTTATCTAGCCTCCTTTTAAAGCTCCCTAATGACTTCGCACTAACTACCTGTCCACTGAGTCCATTCCAATCAGTTACCATCTTATTTGTGAACCAGTTTGTTTTAATTGGTAGTAAAGGGAATGTTTTTCACTCTTTGTTTACAGTTTTGTTGTTGTTTTCTTCTCATTAGGACTGTGTTACTATTTATTGTGGACTTTGATATTTATTGAGGACCATTAGTAGGACTTAATGGGGGCGTAAAACGTGTGTATCTTGATAATTGGTTGTTACGACGTTGTTTCCAATAATAATAATGATGAAAATGATGATATGATGACAATGATAATGATAATAGTAATAATGAAAGCAATAATTACGGTTGATAACTATGATAACGCTCGCACGACTTTGTTTCCAATCCTGAAAAAATTCAAAAAAAACCTAAAAAAAGTCAGACCCCGCAAAAAAAGTCAAAAAAAGGCCACAAAAAAAAAAAAAAAAAAAAAAAAAAAAACCAAAAAGGAAAAAAAAATTACAAAAAGACCCCACAAAAAGTCAAAAAAAGACCCAAAAAAATTACAGAGACCCCCGAAAAAAGTCAACCCCAAAAAAAGTAAAAAAGGCCACAACATATTTATAAAAAGACCCCCATAAAAGTTTTAAAAAAACCCTCCAAAAAGTCAAAAAGCCCCCCTTCTCCCATCCCCCCTCTGCGTCCGATCCTAATAATAATAATGATAATACTGATAATAATAATGATAATACTGATAATAATAATGATAATATTGATAAAGATACTGATAATAATAAAGATAATACTGATAATAATAATGATAATACTGATAATGATAATACTGATAATAATAATGATAATACTGATAAAGATACTGATAATAATAATGATAATACTGATAATACTGATAATAATAATGATAATACTGATAAAGGTACTGATAATAATAATGATAATACTGATAATAATAATGATAATACTGATAAAGATAGTGATAATAATAATGATCATAAATACCAGTTGATGCGAAACTATGCCTAGCCAGACTTGAGTAAAAGGACTTTGATGACTTGTTGAGCCGTGTTGAAGCCTTTAAGCCTCGCCTCGGATTCCACTAAGTTTCTGAATCCAGCATCCGGATCCTTAACCCCTTGAGGCCCAAAACGTAATTTTCATTGTAATATAACCACCATTCGACGATTTTAATAATAATAATAATAATAATAATAATAATTTTACTCTCGCCCGGAGGCATACAGACAAAACAAAGCAGCAAGAACAAGCCAAGGAGTTAACTTAAGTAATACAGCAAAAACAAACAAAAGAACAGAGTATAGGCACATTAGGGGAAATGACATAGTATCAAAGTACATAGAATAAACATACATGGACACCTGTGCCACCCCACATTAATTACTCTTAATGAACCTAAGCAATATTATGTAGATATGACCTGTTTAATATCCTTGTCCATTAGCTAATTTGGTTTATTTAGTTAGTTTTTCGTAGTTTTGTGGGTAATAACAGACGATTTCATATAGCAAAGGAAAGATCTGGGCGGGAAGGGGTTAACACGTACCACCACAAGGCTGCACTGTAACCAGGGAAGCGAACCCAAAGAACAAAATTTTAAGATGTTATTTTCACACTTTAGGAAAACATTTAATTCTTGATGGATCATTTTTTTTGACGGCAAGTGAGTTTTAATGCCCTAAAAAATAACGAATTAATTAGAAGAGAAATTTTAGACAACTAACCAAATTATGCAATCAAAACCATTTTCGTAATGAAAATTTAAAAAAAATAGTTACGGTGAGCAAACATTGCTCTCAAATTTTTTCGTTATTTTTTTTTTACTTGTAATTTTTTTAGGAAAGTAATGAGGAAAGAGGGAGTTAGATAGTGTTACAAGAGAGTTATAAAGGGAGACTCCACTAAGCTGTCGTGTAGGGGGTTGAATCCCATTGTTGAGAGGCAAAAGATGATTCCAGTCCATCGCAAGATCCTAAACGAGAGACAGAAAGAAAAACAGAAAGCTGAAACATCCGAAACTTGTCTCGTTAGCACACAGAGAGAGAGAGAGAGAGAGAGAGAGAGAGAGAGAGAGAGAGAGAGAGAGAGAGAGAGAGAGAGAGAGAGAGAGGCGCGTATTGGAAAGGAAACAGAAAGTGTGAGGGGGAAGATAGGAAGGAAGTAGAGAAGGAAGGATGGTGGGAGTGGGAGGAGGAGGAGGAGGTTATTAGAGCATGAAAGGATTCTGATTCATCTTTCTGGGATCATTCCGACCACCTATAGGTCCTCTTCCTCCTCCTCCTCCTCCTCCTCCTCCTCCTTAACCAGTCAGGGTGGCATGGTTGGTAGAGCTGCGGGCTCGCGTGTGTAGCGTCCCTGCGCATTCGGTCAGCGGTTCGAGCCCACCAGGTTCGTCCTGACGTGGTGGCGCTTTGTATAGTCAATAACCT
>JACEEZ010009866.1:122500-155000 GCA_016584305.1 Chionoecetes opilio | reverse complement strand
TTTGTTTCCCAGCACCCCTTTTTTCTCCTCCTCCTCCTCCTCCTCCTCCTCTCCTCTTCCTCTTCCTCTTCCTCTTCCTCTTCCTCCTCCTCCTCCTCCTCTCCTCCTCCTCCTCCTCCTCTCCTCCTCCTCCTCCTCCTCCTCCTTTGTATTCATCTCTTTGTACCTCTTCTCTCTATAGTATCTTCTAAATTTTGCTATTATTTATTGAGTGGTAGCCAGCCATCTCTCTCTCTCTCTCTCTCTCTCTCTCTCTCTCTCTCTCTCTCTCTCTCTCTCTCTCTCTCTCTCTCTCTCTCTCTCTCTCTCCAGGTGTTTCGTGTTCAATTAAGGTGTGGAGGAGAGGATAGGAGGGGGAAGAGAAAAAATCAAATGCAAAGATTAAAATACAAGATGAAAATGAAAAAGAGAAAGGAAGAGATGTTAAAAGAAAAGTTAGAATAGTAGAAAAAGGAGGAGGAGGAGGAGGAGGAGGAGGAGGAGGAGGAGGAGAAGAAGAAGAAGAAGAAGAAGAAGAAAATGAGTGAGTCATACCGTGAATCATCCCTAACCTCCTATTATATTATCAAGAGAGAGAGAGAGAGAGAGAGAGAGAGAGAGAGAGAGAGAGAGAGAGAAAAAAAAGGAAAGGCGCTCTAGGTGGAAGGATGAGAAAAGAGTGGGAAAAGAAGAAGGGAAAAGCGCTCTAGGTGGAAGGGTGGAGGGGAAAGTTGGAGGGAAAGAAGGGAAAGTCTTCATAGGGGAAAGTAGTGGAGTTGGACGCTGCATCACGGGGATAAAGTCAGGTTATGGACGCTTTTTATGTCGCTCTGAAGTTGTTCCTTGAGTCTGTTTATGGAATATGGCTCTAAGATGGAGGAGGAAGAGAAGGCGGGAAAGAAACACAAAGGAAGAGGTAACAGTAACAGACCTTTTAGTGAAATTTTGTTCTCACGTAGCTGTTTTTGATAAGTTATATAATTCAAAGAGGAGAAGAGAGAGAGAGAGAGAAAAGAGAGAGGGGAGAGAGGGGAGAGAGAAGAGAGAGAGAGAGAGAGAGAGGTAGGTAGGATACATGTAGGGAGGTGGATAGATAGGTAGGTGGATAGGTAGATAGAGAGAGAGAGAGAGAGAGAGAGAGAGAGAGAGAGGGGAGGGGAGAGAGAGGAGAGAGGAGAGAGAGAGAGAGAAGAGAGAGAGAGAGAGAGGAGAGAGGAATAGGATGCATGTAGGTAGGTGGATAGATAGGTAGGTGGATAGATAGAGAGAGAGAGAGAGAGAAGAGAGAGAGAGAGAGAGAGAGAGAGAGAGAGAGAGAGAGAGAGAGAGAGAGAGAGAGAGTAAAGGCGAAGGCTCCTCCACACTCTCCAATACCTCCAGTCAAGGCTAGGAGGAAAGGAGAAAAAATCGGGCAACATGGAAAAATTGCACGAAAACTTTTTATAGGAATGAGATGAAAAGAAATAGATCACTTTTTTTACAACGCAGGTCAAATATAAAGGTACAAAACACTTGACTCTCTCTCTCTCTCGCTCTCTCTCTCTCTCTCTCTCTCTCTCTCTCTCTCTCTCTCTCTCTCTCTCTCTCTCTCTCTCTCTCTCTCTCTCTCTCTCTCTCTCTCTCTCTCTCTCACAAAACATCCTCTTCCGGCAGGTAAATAGAAAACGTGACACAATTCTAATTTCGCAACCATTTCTGAACCAACAAAGACTCGCACCTCAGTCTCGACACCGCAACTTCATTTCCTCTCGCCATAAGTCACGCCAAACACCGTACGTGGCCCTCCCCTTCCCAGCCCTTCTCTTAGCTACCTCCTCTGACTCTAGTTACTATGTCGTTTCTCTCTTCTCTCTCTCTCTCTCCTCTCTCTCTCTCTCTCTCTCTCTCTCTCTCTCTCTCTCTCTCTCTCTCTCTCTCTCTCTCTCTCTCTCTCCCTTTCTTCCTCCTCTCACTACTCTGTCTACTCTCTATTTCTATCTCTTCCTCTTCTCCCAGCCTCTATGCTTCTCCTATCCTTGACTGCTTCTCTCTCTCTCTCTCTCTCTCTCTCTCTCTCTCTCTCTCTCTCTCTCTCTCTTCCTCTCTCTTCTCTCTCTCTCTCTCTCTCTCTCTCTCTCTCTCTCTCTCTATCTATCTCTCGTATCAATTACTTTCCGATCTTATACCTCCCTATTTTGCACCAAGTCACTAAGTTCCTCATTCTTCAGAGGCAACGCGACTAGGCGAAACTTCTCTCTCACGGTTATTACGGCACGGACGTTTAAGGCTTAGAAAAAAATGGTGGAGTATAAAAAATAAACCTGAGGTGCGTCGCTGCATACTTGATGACTTACTATTGTTGGCGGGAAAGGCAGCAGAAAAAGGGAAGTTCTTAGAGGAAGGAACATGGGTGAGGAACGTATTTGTGTGTGTGTGTGTGTGTGTGTGTGTGTGTGTGTGTGTGTGTGTGTGTGTGTGTGTGTGTGTGTGTGTGTGTGTGTGTGTGTGATGAGTGGTAGTAGCAGTAGTAGTAGTAGTAGTAGTAGTAGTAGTAGTAGTAGTAGTAGTAGTAGTAGTAGTAGTGAGAGAAATAGTACTAGGAAATAGATGTCCACACTAAAGATGTGGAACGTGTCCAAGCTCGCACAAGCTAAAGTCAACTTTATAAATACCCTCACCTTAAAATACTTATATTACGACCTGACCTAACCCAACCTAACCTTCACCATCCCCTTCTTTGATTTTCTTTACTTTTTAACGTAACGTAAACATTTTACAAGCCTATATGCACTCTAGACCTTGCCCCATTCGTGGAGGAAACATTTTACAAGCCTATATGCACTCTAAGACCTTGCCCCCATTCGTGGAGTAAACATTTTACGAGCCTATATGCACTCTAGACCTTGCCCCCATTCGTGGAGTAAACATTTTACAAGCCTATATGCACTCTAGACCTTGCCCCCATTCGTGGAGTAAACATTTTACAAGCCAATATGCACTCTAGACCTTGCCCCCATTCGTGGAGTAAACATTTTACAAGCCAATATGCACTCTAGACCTTGCCCCCATTCGTGGAGTAAACATTTTACAAGCCTATATGCACTCTAGACTTTGCACCCATTCGTGGAGTAAACATTTTACAAGCCAATATGCACTCTAGACCTTGCCCCCATTCGTGGAGTAAACATTTTACAAGCCTATATGACAGATTCACCAATCTATTTAGTACCAAAGAATGAATTCGGCTGAAATAGGTGTCCAAGCGAGCGAAGCGAGTTTGGACAATAAGCAGTTTTACGCGTATAATCTGTAAATAAAAATACATAAGACATACATTAACTCTTATTTGTTTCTCAGATAGTGAATAGTTCCTGCATAAATGAGTTAAGAGACGAAATATAACCTTCTGTGCCAAATTTCTTCCTTTGCGCCGTAGCCTCCTTGCCCCCATTCGTGGAGTAAACATTTTACAAGCCTATATGACAGATTCACTAATCTATTTAGTACCAAAGAATGAATTCGGCTGAAATAGGTGTCCAAGCGAGCGAAGCGAGCTTGGACAATAATCAGCAGCAGTGGAGGTAGAAGTAGTAAAAGTAGTAGATGTAGTAGTAGTATAAACAAAACTAAAAAGTCTTAAGTACTTGTAATATACAGTAAGGCCGTCGTGGAGAGAGAGCGAGAGAGAGAGACGAAGGAGAGAAGAGCGCCGAAGAGAGAGAGAAGAGACCGAGAGAGAGGAGAGGGAAGCGAGAGAGAGAAGAGAGAGAGAGAGAGAGAGAGAGAGAGAGGAGAGAGAGAGAGAGAGAGAGAGAGAGAGAGAGAGAGAGAGAGAGAGAGAGAGAGACGCCCTCACAAACCTCCCTTTCCCAGCACTAAAAAAACCGAGTCGTGGCCATTAAATCCCCAACATCCCAGAGTCCCTAACACGGAGGAGTAAAAATGCGTCTTAATGGCGAAACGGCAGTAAACGTAGAGTACCTGAGTTCGGATCCTGCGAGGTGAGAGAGAGAGAGAGAGAGAGAGAGAGAGAGAGAGAGAGAGAGAGAGAGAGAGAGAGAGAGAGAGAGAGAGAGAGAGAGAAAAAAAAAATTAGTAGGTTTGAGTGTGTGTGCGCATGTGTGTGTTGACCAACTCTCACTAACCTAACCTAACATCACCCACCCACTTGAGCCTCATGAGCGGGGCCTCTGAACCCTGCCTCGCCCTCACCCGCTGCTCCGGTGTGACTATGGACGCAGAATTCAGACTTAGTCTGGGCCTCGCATTGCACACCGGAACGCCATCAAAGGGAAAAATAGATAGATAGTTAGATAGATAGATAAATAGATAGATAGATAGATAGATAGATATGAAAGGAGGGAGGATGCACGTCTGAACACACTGAAAGGAAAGGAAATTGCTGTGAAATATAAGGGAAAGAAAATACAGAATTGGTACGTACATTAGGTTAGGGTAGGGTAGGGTAGGTTAGGTGTATTTGGTTTATTGTTTTTGGGAAGCATATAAGAAATTGCTATACTGTAACGTAGGAAAAAAGTGTAAAGTTAGGATTTTTTATGAGTTTAGAAAGTTGTAAGGCTTAATGGATATCGTTTTATTTATTTATTTATTATTTTTTCTTTTTCTTTATAGTTTCAATGATAGTTTAGTTTAAAGTAATTGTCCAGACCCATTTTTTTTTTACCTAATTATGTTGAATGTACATTCAAAACACCTAATCCACCAAAAATAATTGATTTCTAGGCCTTATTTCCGTAAAAACACGACTTTTGTAAAAAGCGCGCGAAAAAAAAAATCTTCCCTCCCACAGGGCTACGACTGTTATTGATGACGTCAGAACAGTGACGCCCGCAGACACTCTGTCTGACACCTGTCGGTAAATGTTATGATGAGCGATTGTACTTCGGTGTTAGACGGTGAATCTGTCGCTGTGACAGATCTAGAGTACGATGCTCAATCTGACACCGAAAGAAATGACACTGGTCGCGTATACTATGAGGAAAACGAACCTCAGATTGTCATGGGATCCTATATGTTTGAGTCCGAGTACGAGGTGGATGAACAGGTGTTAGCAGAGCCTGAGGTTCAGCAGGAGGACCTGGCACTTCTCCAAAACATGGATTGGTAAGCAAGGTAAACCATGTGTGTGGGAATCACAATGAAGGTACTTTCGAGAAAATCCTATGGTTAGTTTTGGAGCTACAGTCAAACGTCATTACTCGGAAACCACATACTAGCATTAACTATAGCATAGAGTTGGAAAATATGCGGGCGGGAAGGCAGAAAGTGTGACAGCCACACCACCACAGGGTCTCTCACCACAGGGCACGCCCACTCCACAACTGAGTCACTGTCTTACGGGGGGCGCCGCCCTTGTCCAGCACACCCATGTACACAGGCTCACCTCACACTCGTCGTCCCAACCCACACACTGGGTAGCTGACTAGTCGCGCTGCACACTCTCACCCAGTCTTTCACCCGCTGTGTACCCTCGCTACACACCGTTTCTCAACACAACTGCTCGCCCCAACACACTATAGGCGTGTATCACCCTACACACGCCACTCCTTTCCGTGTGCAAACTTTTCTCGAAAGGCACAGCTGTCTTGCTGCACCCATAAAGGATGCATGCATGTGGCATATAGCAAAAAAAATCTATCAGAAACACCCAAATATCTTCAAGTACTATATTTATCTCTGTTTACGTGCCTCTGATCAGCGCGGGAAGAGGAGCCTCCCTTTCGCTACGTCACCGAGCCTGAGCCTGAGCGTCTGCAAACCTTGAGAGTGTTTTGAGAACTTGGGGAATTTACAGATTTTGATTGCGGTTTAAATTTAAAAAAAACGGCTGACGGGATTAAAAAAATTTAAAACGACGTATTTTAAATATACTCTTTTTAATTTGGCTATGTTTTTAAATTTGTTTAAAATTTCGGGATAAATGAAATGGTCGGGGACGATTATTTTTAATTTTTTTGGGGAACTTTAAAGGGAAATTGCAAATACTGTAACTTCGGAAAAAGTTTTCCCAGGTGGGAAATTTTTAAAAATTGAATTTTAAGAAATTAAAAGGGGTTTTTTTTGGGGATTTTCCTTTTTTTTTTTTTTTTTTTTTATGGGGGGAAGGTAATGTTCTGCCAAAAAGAAAGCTTGTTTTTGGGCAGCCCTGAAGGAAAATTTGAGCTAAAACGGGAAAAAGGGTTTTCACGGAAATTTAAAAAAGAAACGCGGGGTTTTAAAAATTTAAAAAGAAACCTTCCTAACTAATGATGCGGAAGATGATCGTCAAACTTACTTGGGTTTCAAACGAACCCCTAGGGCCCCCCCTCCTCCTCCTCCTCCTCCTCCCCCTCCTCCTCCTCCTCCCCCTCCCCCTCCTCCTCCTCCCCCCTCCCCCCTCCTCCTCCTTTCCCCTCCTCCTCCTCCTCCCCTCCTCCTCCTCCTCCTCCCCCCTCCCCTCCTCCTCCCCCCCTCCTCCCCCCTTCCCCCCCCTCCCTCCCCCTATTCTACAAAAAAAGGCCTTCACACAAACAATGGGGGCCCTCGCAAATCCTGTAAAGAAAAGGGAGTTTAAAAATAAAAATTAGGGGAACCATTTTTTAAAAACCAAAACCATTCTCTTCCAAAACGATGGCCCTCCACTTAAATTAATTTGGGTTCGGGCACAAAACTGGGGTTGGGGGCTACAAAATTTAAAACGGGGTAAACAACTAAAAATCAAAAAACCCCCCCCCCCAGCGGGGAAAGGGGTTCCGCAACAACCAAAGGGCTCTGGGTTTCCCGCAATATAAGTTCTCGTTCAAAATCAAAGCCCCAAAAATTTAGTTCCCCCCAAACCCCAACAAAACCCACCCCCCGATTTTAAAAGTTTGGGGTTTTTTTAATCCCCCTTATATAACAAAACAAATTTCATGATTTAGAGGAACTGTTTATTCAGAACAAAACGACATCATGGGAAATTTTTTCAAAGTCAGGGTGAAAAACAAAATTTAAAGTTTTTGGGCTAAATTTCCCGATCCGGGGTTTAAAATTTTATTTAAAGTTCAAAAAAGACAAACGAAGAGCGGGAGGGGTGTATTATTTTTAAAAATTTCCTCCCCTTCACCCCCTTGTTTTAATCCAAACACGAAACTAAAAAACAAAAAGAAATTTTCCCTTTTAAAACAAAATCGCCCTTCCCTCAAAAATTAGTAATTGGCCTTTTTTAAATCGACCTCCAGCTCAAAAAAAAATAAAAATAGACGAAAAAATCTATGAACAAATTTTGGAAATTATTTTTTTCCTCAAAAACAAAGCGTAATATTTCGGGTTTTTTAATATTCCCTTTTACTAGTTGGGGCGGCTCGCTTAAAATACTTTTCGGGGAAACACTTCTTTTTCAAATCTCCAAGAAAGTGTTTTTAAAATACCAACACGTGGATCACCAACAAAGGGGGCAAAAAATATTCTAGATCTTATTTCACAACTGGCAAAATTTTGCCCAGAAACTTTAAACCCGTCGGATCCAAATTTTTATGGGCGGGGGCCCAAACCGGGCGATTCTTTCATATTAAAAATCAGTAAGACAAGCGAAGTGGGAAAGTAAAAAAAAAAAGTTCTTGATTATGGGAAAAGGAAAGATTTTCAGAAAACTAAAAAAAATCTTAACAAAACACCTTTTTTGGAATGTTATCTCAAAAAGAAACGAAAATAAATGAGCTGGCATGAATTAAAACCGGGAAAGGGCTTAATTGGGAAATACAATCCTCAATCCGATGCGATATAGGCGATTTTTAAAAAAAACTTTAAAACCGGGAAAATGGGGACCCCCCCGAAATCAAGGACGGGCCTTGCCAGCAAAAAAAAGCGTGCATTTTAAAAAACACATAAAAACCACAAAATAAAGACGAAAAACCCGATCCCCCGACAGAATTAGAAAAAACGAAAAAAAAAAACTCTTTAAAACAGAGCAAAAAAAATTTTTAAAAGTACTTTATTGCCGAAATGAGAAAATAAAAACCCTAAAAAAATTCAAACAGCTAAGAAAAAAAGGGAAAAAAAAGTAAATGAGGGTCAACCATGGGAACCTTTTGGAAAAAAGGGGAAAATGGCGACACACAGAAATAAAAGTTTTTATGGGGGAAATACTCAAAATAACTTTTTTCCCTCGCTTCAAAAGGGGAAAAACCGAAAAATTAAACCCCCACCCCCAAAAACCCCAAAACCCAAAGGTACTTTGGCCCTCAGCTCATTAACCTTTCGGGAATTTACATTTTGCTCGCGATAAATAACATGAAGAAAAAACAAAGCTCCGGGTCCTGTTTAAAAATTTCGCCACGCATATTAAAAAAAAGAAAAGGGAACGAAATAGTAAACCCCATTTCCATTTTTATTTAAAAAGTCTTTACTCCCCGGGAAAATGTACCGGGGGCGAATGGAACTCCCAAATGTAAACACCCATATTTAAAAAAGGAAGCAAAGGTGGGCAGCCCGGAAACTATCCCCCAAATCTTTTTAACCTCAGTTGCTGGAAAATTAAGGGAAATTTCCATCTAAGAGACAAAATGGGTTAATTTTCTTAAAAGGAAAATGACAAAATCAAAAAACTCGCAGCAGGGTTTTCAGAAAAAACGCTCATCCCTTTCCTAAAACCCTTACTTAAATTTTTACAATAGGGGTATTAAAAAATGTACGAACAACACGAGGGAAAGTAAAAACTATTTTAAACCTCGATTTTCAAAAACTTCAAACAAAGTTCCTCATAAGCGGTTCTCATTACCCAAAGAAAAAAAAAGCTCAGGGTATAACAGGCCATCTTTCAAATTGATAAAAACGGCTGAAAAATCGTAAAAAAAAGGGTGGTAATAAAGGGAAAATTTTCCTTCTGACTGGACCGGGGTAAAAAAGGGGGTGTTCCTCGGGGATCGGGTTCTCGGCCCTATCCTGTTCTTAATATACATAAAATGACTTGGGAAAAAAAAAGGGGGAACCCACATGCAGGATATCGAAATTTGCTGATGAAAAAAGAAAAATCACAAACATAGCCTCTACGGGAATCTCGCCCCCAAACCCTTAAACAAAACCCCTTAAACACGCAAAAACGGAATGGCCCAAAAAACGGGCAAATAAATTTCAACCCTTGAAAAATCCCAATGTACTACATATTGGAAAAACAACCCTCATAAAAGTTACGTGATGAACTTTCCAACTAACAAGTGTTAAAAAGAAAAAAAATTTAAAGGCTTTTATAATCTCGAAAGACTAAAACCCGAATAAACCAAAAATTATAGAGGTAGTAAAAACTGCAAATTTTTTGGGGTTGGGCTTTTTTTTGGACGAACTTTCATTTTTTTCAAATCTAAAAAAGTTAACTAAACTTTTTTTTAACTCCCCTTGTTCGCCCCCATCTAAATACTGTGTGAAAATTCTGGCCCACCTTTTTAAATAAAAAGGACATAGATAAACTAAAAAAAATACACGCAGAGTAACCAAAATGATACCTAGATTGCGAAATTTAAAACGTCGAAAACGGGTCAAAGAAAATTTAACCCTTTTTCCCACCAAAAAAACGAAGGATAAGAAAGGGGACCCATCGAAGTATTTTTTAAAAACTTCAACGGATTTAAAAAACGTAGTCCCAAAAAACTTTTCCCCGCTAGACCGGTCAAGGGTCAACTAGAAACAAAAGGATTTAAAAAAGCAGGAAAAAGGTTTTTTAACGGAAAAGAAGCAAAATACTTCTTCCCAAACCCTGGGTTTTAAACGTATGGGAAAGGGGTGCCCCAGACGTAGTAAACTCAATACAAAAAAATCATTTTAAAAATCGCCCCCGATAAAAATTTTTATATCAAATCCCCGGTTTTCAAATGTTTATCTCGGGGAAAAAATAAATTTTATCCGCGGGGGCCCCTGAAACTTACTCTCATTGCGTAAAAAGTTGGGAGTCGCGTTCAAAAAAACCCCTCCCCCCACGTCTCAGACAGGCCCCCCATAAAAAGGGCACTACTAAAAAACTTTTGCCTGTTCGGGCTGTTGGGGTTCCCTAAAGGGCCCTGTCAGTTAGTGACCCCCATCGGGATTTTAAAATACCAAAGGGGGCACGCTGCGGGGGATTTTAAGTGCAAAGGGGTCCCACTTGGGAAAATGCACTACCCGCAGTGGATTGAAAGGAGCGGGGCCCGATTTACTGCTTTCCTCCCCAAAAAAGCCCAGGCAAGGCTGCCGCCCACCCGTGAACTTTTCCCCCCTGAGCCTCCCCAAAACTACATTAAAAACCTCATAACAACAACAGATAGCCCCGGTTAACGGTTACCACTACTACCCCCTCGAAAACCCGTGACGGGGTTTTTGGTTTTAGTTAGGGTCCACCGTTAGTGGGCCCCCCCATCGGGAAATTTTGGTACCAGGGGTCACTGGGGGGGTGCAGGAGGCAAATTTAAAATGTACGGCCCTCCTACATGGGGAAAATACACAATCCGCGTGGTTGAACGGAGCTGGGGCCTGAAATTTTTTGCCCTCCCAAGAAAGCGCCCGGGGAAGGCTTTCCCCACCAAACCCCCAACCCCACACTGTGTTCACCCATTACAAAACCCACAAAAACATGACCCCATCTACAGCATAAACCCAACCCCCCCAAACTAGTAGTAGTTACCATAGATTCGCTTTCCCAAATTTCCTCACAAAATTTATGCATTTTTTCTATATTGCATGGTATCACTTCTTTTCCCGGCCCCCTTCGGCTGGAGGGGTGGGTTTGGGGGAGGAGGAGCCTTCTACCCTTCCCTTTCCCTTTTTCTTTTATTATCCCATTGTGTAGTGTTTTAAAAAAAACAGTCTTTTTTAAAGGAAACCCATCGGGCTGTTGCTGTTTGTGTTTCCTTTGTATTCCTTTGTATTCCTCCTCCTCCTCCTCCTCCTCCTCACGAGCTGGCCGCCACAGAAGACCTCTTGTTAGGGCTTCACATGACTCATCTCTACTCGTGTGCCTCTCTGATTCTATCCTCGTCTTCGTCTCGTCCTCGTCCTCGTTTTAGTCATTCTGGTCTCCGTCGTCCTCGTCGTGCACATCCACACTTATCCTTTGTGTGTGTTCGCCATTCACTAACGAAAAAAAATCACCAATTTATCGTTTTCTTTACCCGTGAATCGCAGAGAAAATATTTTAATACATAATAACTACTGGTATTTTCCTCCTTTGAATAACGTGTATGTATATATTTAGCTCCACTTTTCCCATTAACTAAAATAATTTTAAATTTAAATTTTTTTTCTCCCTTCCCCCAGGTTTTGTGTGAGGGAAAGAAAAGGTGGGGGGTCCCCAGACACCAAAGGTTTTGTATAACAACAGGGGGTGTGCTAAGAAAGGGGCAACAAGGGGTGTGCTTTAAAGGTCAACAGGTTTCGTGCTAAGAAAGGGCGAAAAAGGGGCGTGCTAAGAAGGTGCGAACTGGTGCGTGCTAAGAAGGTGCGAACAGGTGCGTGTGTGTATGGGATGGCAAGGAAGTGACGTCAGGTATTCATAAAGAAGAGTGTGTGTGTGTGTGTGTGTGTGTGTGTGTGTGTGTGTGTGTGTGTGCTAACTTATCTGGGTATTTTTTCGGCATGTTTTATTTTTTTGTCATGTTTTTTTTTTTTCGCTCTTTGGGGCCAAATTGCAAGAAAGGGCTCGTCGTGGCCCTATAGGGGGCCCGGCCCTGGGGAAAAGCCCCCCACTGGGGGAGGTTCAAGAACAGCTTTATTTCACCCCCCTCGTGTGGGCCCCCTCGGGAAAAAATCGTCGGGGGGTAACCCCCTACCCTGAGATGATCGATGAACCCATATATTTTCCCAAAACTTCCATTTAACATCATAAACAAAATATTTTTTAATATGGACACATTTCTGAGGGAAAAATCAACGCGGTTACAAGCACAAAAAGGGAGCTAATTCAAATTTTCAGTTTTCCGGGAAAAAAAGACAACCCGGGGGATGTCCCGGGCCCCCCCTATTGACAGCGGGGTGGGGATAGGGGGGGGCGGGCGGGCGGGGGGGGCGGGCGGTCCCGGGGGGCGGGCCGGGGGGGCGGGGGGCGGGGGGGCGGGCGGAGTACTCCACAACCTCCTAACAAAACTTGTCATCCCACCTTAACCCCGTGGGCTAAATGAAAAGACTGAAACAACTACCCCGCCTGTGAACGCATCATGGACCCTCACCCCGGGCTCATATGGTTCCTCAACGGATCATTGCACCCTAAACCCAAAGCCCATACCCCCCTCGGTATTCCCCCTGGGGTATATAAATAACAGACTGTAACTATGATTGAATGTATGTGTTACTTTTTTATGCAGTTACCATTTTTAAAAGAAATTTAAAAAGTAGTAAAGGGGTTTAAAAATTACTGAAATTTGAATCATCTAGAAAAAGCAAATAAAATTTTCCCCAAAAAGAGAGAGAGAGAGAGAGAAGAGAGAGAGAGGGGAGAGAGAGAGAGAGGAGGAGGGGGGGGGGAGAGGAGAGGTGAACCCAGGCCCTTTGGGGTTTGTCAATGGTAACTCAAATTTACAACCCTTTAGAACTTGTGAAAAACTTTTCGTACCGCCTCTTTCTAAATTTAACCGCATTGCTAAAAAAGTATTAGTTATTTTTTTTGTTTAAAAAACAATAATTATGTAGAAATGCCCGGAATAATTTTTTTTTATAGTAGTAAATATTATTATTCTATTTATCGCACGGGTTGGTACACCTCACTCGCGACGTAGGGGACATGCCGATGGGGGCAAAATCAGCCGTTCATGAAACTCATCAATGGAGTATCACGACAGTCGGGCGCCCCTCTCACTATCGTGTACTCGATGGAAAACGTCCATTTCTTGCAACCGGGCCTTAGTGTTATTGGTCTTACTACCGACAGTCTGTAGTGTTATTGGTGTTGTTGTTACAAAACGGAATAGACATATTTTTCAATGTATTATCGTATCTCTGCATTAGCTTAAACTCTATTCTTCCATTAGTCTTGATTTAATTACCTTCTGTAGAGGAGACTGAGCTTCCATCAGAACAAAAAGAAGAAATTTATAATCCTACCTTTCTCTATTATTTCCCTTTTTGTAGTGGGTGTTTGGTTTTTTTTTGGACGTTTTGCTTTTTTTTTTTTTTTTTTTTTATGATGATCCTTGTTAACGCTTCATCAAAGCAGTAAAAGTTTAGCAGCAATTTCCATTTTTGTACCGTGGACCTAATTTCTTCCTTTTCCTATCTTCAAGTTATAGCAGCATCAACTTTCTTTCCCTAGATGACATTATACCCCCCTTCGAGTGTAGTTTCAACTCTATATGATAAGGAAAGTAAAAAATAAATTGTGTATCAGATGGTCACAATATTTGTAAAGCGACAACAAAGTCACCACAAACCCTCATTTTGCGGAGTTGTTGCAAAAGTTAGATTAGGTTGTCGTGTTTAGGTGCGGGGGGGAAGGGGAAGGGGGGATGGAAGGGTCATTCTTTTCATTCTATACGAGAGAGAGAGAGAGAGAGAGAGAGAGAGAGAGAGAGAGAGAGAGAGAGAGAGAGAGAGAGAGAGAGAGAGAGAGAGAGAGAGAGATGCATTCATATAGACATAATAGAGGAGGCGGTGGCCGAGTGGTTAGCGTCTTGGAGTGGTGAACTCAATGTTCCGAGTTCGAATCCTGCCGGGGGCAACTCTTTCAAGAGCCTGGTAGGGGAGAAGAAGGTCCCGAGTTCAAGTCCCACCAAGGAGCAACTGTCAAATCCATCGTCTAGTGGGTGAAAGAAACCCGCATGCAGCAAATACCAGGTCTTCGATTGCGAGTGTGACGAAGAAACTCTAGGGGCTGCATGATCCTCACTGAAGATCCGAACATCATAGAAAAACGCGATCTTCACCTAAGACCACAGGTGTCACTATAAAAATCCAGCCTGCGCCACTAACGGGCGAGATCGACCAACATCAAGTCTCTCCATGAGCATACAAGCCCTATAGGCTCCAATATATATATTAAAAAAAAAGACAGACAGCTTCGCATAACTATTTACCTCTTACCCATCTTTTTTTCCCTTACCTTCCACTTCTTCCTACTCTATCACTCCCTCCTTTGTTAGTACCTATTCTTCCTAAATAATCCTCCTTCTCCTCCTATGTTTAGCCTATAGGCGCTATAGGCTTCAAAGTAAAAAAAAAAAAAAAAAAAAAAAAAAAAAAAAACTTATTTTGTGCAAAGTAATAAAAACAAACAACCTCGTCAAAAAGTTAAGATCTGTGAATGTTTCTAATTCCTTTGTAATCCTTTATAATCTTCTCTAATAATCTGTCGACTATCCACCATTAAATCCATCACTTATTACCATGTCACTCACTATAAATCCTGATTTAAATATTACCCTTATTACTAAAAATCCTATTACTATTACTAACTATTATTATCCTATCCGTTAATTGTCGGGGGCAATTTCACGATCTCTTAGTTTCGTCTTATTCTCTGAGGATTTTTCACTCCTCAAATCCTTCTTCTCGGTTTCGCACAGTCTCCCAGCGGCCGCCACGAGGAAGTTGTCTCGCGATATCGATGATGCAACGTCAGTGTCATGATGTGTGTGCAGTGACGCGCCTCGGGGAAAGCATCGCTCATGACGCCGGGAGTAATATTGGTCTCGATACACGGTCCTTGACGCAGCCACCGTGTTATTGGCATGAGAGAGAGAGAGAGAACAAAAAAATCACTAACCATAACACATATTTAGCCTCTGACGAGTCTGTTTTTGTTATTCACTACTCTTCTCTAACTATACTTCTATTAGGAACAGAAGAATCACTAACTAACACATATTTTATAGGCTCTGTCGTGGCTGTTTTTGTTATTCACTACTCTACGCTAACTATACTTATATTAGTAGGGTATTAGGAGGTGGAGATTTGTACATAGGTAGAACATTTACCAGGAGACGTGTTGGTCTTAACCCCTTGAGCCCCAGAACGCAATTTCCATTGTAATTTAGCTACCATTATAGAGGATTTTTTGTGAATATCAGCAACATTTTTTAGTTAAGACCTGTTTAGTATCCTTGTCCACTCATTAATTTGGTATATTCAGTTATTTTTCGTAATTTTATGGCTTAACAACATGAATTTTTTTTTCATAGCAAAGGAAAGATCTGGGCGTGAAGAGGTTAAATGAGGAGAGACAAAGAGGAGGAGGAGAAGGAGAGGAAAGAATAACACTAAAACAAAGATGAGAAATTTTACAGACAAGAAAAGAGAACCAGGAGGAGGAAGAGAAGGAAGAGGGAAAAAGAGGAGGAAGTGAAATTTGATTAATATAAAGTGGAGGAGCAGAAAGAGAACCAAGAAAATGAAAAATAAATGTTTGAGAAGTAGGAAGACGTGGCGGGCAAAGACAAAGGAGGTTTAAAAGGATGGGCAAGGAAGCTTCGATTTAGAGGTTTGTTTGCACTTTGTTTGCACGAAGCCAAGCCAAAATATTTCTTCCACCAAGCACTTATATAAGGGAATATCAGTGTACAAAGGAAGCTGGTGATATATAAAGGAATGATGAATGTACAAAGGGACTCCTCCTCCTCATTGCAATCTTACACGTCTCACTGTCAGCTGCGACCCCGAACAAACAAGAGTTTCCTGTCGTGCATTGTTCGGTGTCAGCGCGGCTCTACTGATGACGTCAGCGAATCAGCCAGGTCAGAGAGAGAGAGAGAGAGAGAGAGAGAGAGAGAGAGAGAGAGAGAGAGAGAGAGAGAGAGAGAGAGAGAGAGAGAGAGAGAGAGAGAGAGGAAAGCTACAAACGGATATGGGTAGGGCCATGAAACACATGGAAATGGGTAAAAATATGGGTGATAAATGGAAATAGATGAGATGGAGAAGGTAGAAGAGGAAGAGGAGGACGTTGGAAAAGAAAGTACAGAGATGGGGAAAGGAAAGAAAGGGTAGAAAAAAAGTTAGAAAGATAGTTAGAAAGGGTAGGAGAGGATGGGAAAGTGACTGAAGTTTGTAAAAAGTAAAGGAGTATGTAATATAGGTAGAAAGAGACGTAAAGGATCAAGAAAATAAGGAGTGAGAAAGGTTAGGAGAGGGTGGAAAAAGGACTGAGCTTGTAGAGTAAAGGAGTAGGTAATATAGGTAGAAAGAGGCGTAAAGGAGCGATAAAATAAGGAGTTAGAGAGGGTAGGAGGTTGGAAAATGGACTGAGTGTGTAGAAAGTAAAGGAGTATGTAATGTAGGTAGAAAGGGGCGTAAAGTAGTGAGAAGTAAAGGTCACTAAAGGAGTTAGGACAGGAGGAAGAGGAAATAGGTAATGGTGCTGGGAGTAAGGGGGAGACAAGGAAAGGGAGGAAGGGAGAGGCAAGGAAAGGGAGGAAGGGAGAGGCAAGGAAAGGGAGGAAGGGAGAGGCAAGGAAAGGGAGGAAGGGAGAGGCAAGGAAAGGGAATAAGGGTTAGTGCGCGCCTCAGGAAAGGGATAGACAAGTTGTATTTCACAGATGAACACTTTGTCTCCACAGGAATTTTAACTTTTAAAAGTCTTGCGGTGAGAGAGAGAGAGAGAGAGAGAGAGAGAGAGAGAGAGAGAGAGAGAGAGGAGAGAAGAGAGAAGAGAGAAGAGCGAGAGAGGAGAGAGAGAGAGAGAGAGAGAGAGAGAGAGAGAGAGACCATTCTGGCTTATACATACATATACATCCATTTAGGCGGGAGAAAAAGAGGAGAGGGAATAGGAGGAGGAGGAGGTCTCATGATTTACAAGTGTGGCTTTATTGGTTGTTTCGGCAAATATGTTGGTGGCGCGGTTGGCATTCCCACGATATTTACGGTATTTTTGTTTGTGTGTGTTTTGGGAAGAGAGGATAGAGGGGAGAGAAGAGAGAGAAGGAGAGGAGAGAGAGAGAAGGAGAGAGAGAGAGAGAGAGAGAGAATACAAGATGGTCATCCCCTTCATGTTTTTTGTGTGGCCTCCTCTCTCTCTTTCTCTCTCTCTCTCTCTCCTCTCCTCTCTCTCTCTCTCTCTCTCTCTCCTCTCTCTCTCCCCTCGCTCCTCTCTCTTCTCTCTCCTCTCTCCTCTCTCTCTCCCTCTCGTTGTGTTTTGGCCCATAGAAGGGGGAAGGGAAGGGAAAAAAAAGAAGAGGAGGGGAGAGGAGGAAGCGCCTGCATCTTAATGTTTCTGGCGTACTGTTTTTGAAGAACCGCTGCCTCTCTCTCTCTCTCTCTCTCTCCTCTCTCTCTCTCTCTCTCTCTCCCTCTCTCTCTCCCCTCTCTCCCCCTCTCCTCTCCCCCTCTCTCTCTCTCTCTCTCTCTCTCTCCCCCCCCCCCCCCCCAAGGCTGCGGGAGGGAGAGGAAGCGTAGTAATGCATGCAGGCAGGGAAGAAAATTGAGCTCACTTGAAAATTCTCACTTCTTATTTTCTCTTTCTTTATTTCGCTTTCTATTTTCTTTCCTTTTTATCACTCGGTAATTCTATCTTCATCATCTGGTCCTTTGTCTCTTTTCTCTCTCTCTCTCTCTCTCTTCTCTCTCTCTCCCCACTCTCTCTCTCTCTCTCTCTCTCTCTCCTCTCTCTCTCTCTCTCTCTCTCTCTCTCTCTCTCTCTCTCTCTCTCTCTCTCTCTCTCTCTTTTGGGATCCTTTGTCTGGCGTAGTTTTCTTACACTTGCACTGAGGGTGGAAGAGATGGAAAAAGAGGTAGTAATAGGTTGTCTGTTCCCTTTCTTTTCTCCAACATCCTCTTCCCATCCACCTCCTCGCTTTATCATTGCTTTCCTCTCTCTGCCACCTTTCCCTCCTCCTCCCCCTTTTTAGGGACATGGTATCATTTTCCAACTGTCCTCTTACATGTATTGATAGTTAGTAGTATGTATTCAGCAGATACCCTGGGTTATGGACCAATAGGTCTCCTGGTGTCTGTTTTTCCCTATGTATTCCTCCTCCTCCCTCCTCCTCCTCCTCCTCCTCCCTCCTCCTCCCCCTCCTCCTCCTCCTCCTCCTCCTCCTCCTCTCTCCTCCTTCTCCTCCTCCTCCTCCCCCTCCTCCTCCTCCTCCTCCTCCTCCCCCCCTCCTCCTCCCCTCCTCCTCCTCCTCCTCCCCTCCTCCTCCTCCTCCTCCTCCTCCTCCTCCTCCTTTGACTAGTTTAACCTCGATTTTCAAAAAGCGTTCGACAAATTTCCTCATAAGCGCCTCATTAGCAAAGTAAAGCTCTGGTATAACAGGCCTCTTTAAAATTGGATAGAAAACTGGCTGTCAAAAATCGTAAACAAAGGGTGGTAATAAAGGGAAATTCTTCTGACTGGACCAGTGTAAATAGTGGTGTTCCTCAAGGATCAGTTCTCCGGACCTACCCTGTTCTTATATACATAAATGACATTGACGAGGGAATCACATGCAGGATATCGAAATTTGCTGATGACACGAAATCACAAACATAGCCCTACAGAATCTCAGCGCCACTCATACAAAACGACTTAAAAAACTAACAGAATGGTCAAAACGGGCAATGAATTTCAACCTTGACAAATGTCATGTGCTACATATGGGTAATAACAACCCCCCTAAAAGTTACGTGATGAACGATTTCCAACTAACAATGTTTGATAAAGAAAAAGATTTAGGCGTTATAATCTCGAAAGATCTCAAACCGAATAACCAAATTATAGAGGTAAAAAAAACTGCAAATAAATTGGTTGGCTTTATTGGACGAACTTTCCCAGTTTCAAATCTGAAAAAGTTATACTCACTCTTTTTAATCTCGCTTGTTCGCCCCCATCTAGAATACTGTGTGCAGTTCTGGTCACCTTATTATAAAAAGGAATAGATAACTAGAAAAAATACAGCGCAGAGTAACCAAAATGATACCTAGATTGCGAAATAATCGTACGAAAATGGGCTCAAAGAACTTAACTTATTCCCACTAACAAAACGAAGGATAAGAGGTGACCTCATCGAAGTCTTTAAATCTTCAATGGATTTACGAACGTAGTCCCCAGACAAAACTTTTCAACCGCTAGACCGGTCAGCTCAACTAGAACAACGGGTTTAAAATAAGGGAGGAAACGGTTTGTAACGAACGAAGCAAATACTTCTTCACAAAACCCTGTTGTAAACGTATGGAATGGGCTGCCGTCAGACGTAGTAAACTCAAATACAATAGGATCATTTAAAATCGCCTCGATAAATATTTCATATCAAATCCCCGGTTGTCACTGTTTATCTCTGAATAATAATTTATCTCACGGGCCTCTGAAACTTACTCCATTGCGTAAAATGATTGCGAGTCGCATCTACACAACCTCTCCCACACGTCTTAACAGCCCCGATAAACGGTCACTACTACAAAATTTTGACCTGTGACGGGCTGTGGTTTTTAGGGCCCTGTCAGTTAGTGACCACCATCGGGATTTATATACCAGGGGTCACTGCTGCAGGGGCATTGAAGTGCACGGCGTCCTACTTGGAAAGTGCACTACCGCAGTTGGATTGAAAACGGAGCTGGGGCCTGATTGACCTGCTGCCTCCCAAGAAGCGCCAGGCAAGGCTGCCGCACCACCCCTGAACTTCCACACTGAGCCTACACCAACCTACATTAACCTCATAACACACACAGATAGCCCCGAGTTTAACGGTTACCACTACTATCCCACCTGTGACGGGCTGTGGTTTCAGTTAGGGTCCTGACAGTTTTTGTGACCACCATCGGGATTTAAGGTACCCAGGGGTCACTGCTGCAGGAGGCATTGAAGTGTAACGGCGTCCTACATGGAAAGGTACACAATCCGCAGTGGATTGAACGGAGCTGGGCCTGATTGACTGGCTGCCTCCCAAGAAAGCGCCAGGGAAGGCTGCCGCAAACCCCCCTTGAACCTCCACACTGTGTTCACCCATTACAAAACCACATAACATGACCTATCTTGAAGCACTAACCCATCCCCCACAAACTAGTAGTAGTTAGCCATAGATTACAGCTTCAACTTTCCTCACAAATTCCATGCAGTTTTTTCTTATTGCATGGTATCACTTCTTTTCCGGCCAGCTTCGGGTGGAGGGATGGGTGGGTGGGGAGGAGCCTTCTACTTTCCCATTCTTTCTCTTTTTATTATCTAGTTAGTGAAGTGTAGTTAAAGCAAACAGTCTTGTAAGGACCTATCGGTCTGTTGCTGTTTGTGTTTCCCTTGTATTCCTTTGTATTCCTCCTCCTCCTCCTCCTTCCTTCATCCTTCCTCCTACTTCTGCTTTTACATACCGCCAATGCCTTGTTTATGGGCAGTAACTTCGAGCACAATATTTCATGGTTCCACGCGATGAATTTGAGATCAAGGAAGCTTCAGAATTCTGTCTTTTGGATATTTACGAGGTATTTTCTCTTGTTATATTTTTCTCTAAGTTTTTCTTAACAGTAAACGTAATATTTTTTCACAAGTAATTGTTTTCTGTGTTATCCTGGCATTCTTTGGTTTGTGCGGCAGACGTGTGTGGATATTTTAAGACGATACTTTAACTTTACCGGACCCTATACAAAGCCTGCTCGCTAGGGTGTGCTCGCTAGGGTGTGCTTGCTTGGGTGTGCTCGTTAGGGTGTGCTCGCTAGGGTGGCTCGCTAGGGTGGCTCGCTAGGGTGTGCTCGCTAGGGTGCTCGCTAGGGTGCTCGCTAGGGTGTGCTCGCTAGGGTGTGCTCGTTAGGGTGGCTCGCTAGGGTGCTCGCTAGGGTATGCTCGCTAGGATGTGCTCGCTAGGGTGCTCGCTAGGGTGCTCGCTAGGGGTGCTCGCTAGGGTTGGCTTTGCTAGGGTGTGCTCGTTAGGGTGGCTCGCTAGGATGTGCTCGCTAGGATGTCTCGCTAGGTGCTCGCTAGGGTGTGCTCGCTTTGGGGGTGCTCGTTAGGGTGGCTCGCTAGGATGTACTCGCTAGGGGGCTCGCTAGGGTGTGCTCGTTAGGGTGCTCGCTAGGTGTGCTCTCTAGGGTGTGCTCGCTAGGGTGCTCGCTAGGATTGGGGCTCGCTAGGGTGCTCGCTAGGGTGTGGCTCGCTAGGGTGCTCGCTAGGTGTGCTCTCTAGGTGTGCTCGCTAGGGTGTTCTCGTTAGGGTGGCTCGCTAGGGTGTGCTCTTAGGGTGTGCTCGCTAGGGGGGCTCGCTAGGATGTGCTCGCTAGGGGGTTTCTCTCTAGGGTTGCTCGTTAGGTGGGTTCGCTAGGGTGTGCTCGCTAGGGTGGGGCCGCTAGGGTGTGCTCGCTAGGGTGGCTCGCTAGGATGTACTCGCTAGGGTTGCTCGCTAGGGTGGCTCGCTAGGATGTACTCGCTAGGGTGTGCTCGTTAGGGGGGCTCGCTAGGGTGTGGGTTTGCTAGGGGGTGCTCGTTAGGGTGGCTCGCTAGGGTGTGCTCGTTAGGGTGCTCGCTAGGATGTGCTCGCTAGGATGTGCTCGTTAGGTTGCCCCCGCTAGGATGTGCTCCTAAGGTGTGTTCTCTAGGGTGTGCTCGCTAGGGTGGCCCCGCTAGGGTGTGCTCTCTAGGGTGTGCTCGCTAGGGTGTGCTCGCTAGGGTGGCTCGCTAGGGTGTGCTCGCTAGGGGGGCTCGCTAGGGTGTGCTCGCTAGGGTGGCTTTGCTAGGGGGTTGGGTCGTTAGGTGGCTCGCTAGGATGTGCTCGTTAGGGTGGCTCGCTAGGATGTGCTCGTTAGGGTGGCTCGCTAGGATGTGCTCCCTAGGGTGTGCTCTCTAGGGTGTGCTCGCTAGGGTGTGCTCGCTAGGGTGGCTCGCTAGGGTGTGCTCGCTAGGGTGTGCTCGCTAGGGTGTGCTCGCTAGGGTGGCTCATCCTCACCCTCTCTTATCCCCTCAGCCACTAGACTTTCCTATCGCCGAACTGACTGTGAATTGCGCTTTATTTTCAATTTCAATTAAAATCAACAGTTCCCGCAAGGCTGATCACCTGCTGAGGCAAGGAAGCACAGCAGCTCCGCCACCGCTGCTTCACCCACTCCCTGATCAATACCTCATTAGCGGTAACTACACCTCGCCACCACGGGTTCTTTAACACTGCCCACCACCACCACTACCACCACACCGGGAGGGCCGCCGCCAACACCACCACCACCACACCGGGAGGGTCCGCCGCCACCGACACCACCATCACCACCACCCAGCTCAACGGGAAACCCCCTGTGCTGGTGACCTCAGTGGGTTAGTCTGCGTGTGATCATCTCGGTCAATTGCCTTCAGGGCGTTGAGGTTGTGACGTTTCTATCCTGACCCCGTCCCGGGGCAACCATTAATTTGGCCGCCGGGTGAAAGCAGGAGTGGTGTGCGCCATGATGTAACAGCTCAATACCTGGAGACTTATACTTATAACAAGACAACACATACGTTGCTTAAATCATGGCGGCCAGCGTGCACAGCTTTGATACTGCCCTCTCAGACGGATGTTTTTACAGTCGTACAAAAAACACACCTCTCCTGCACCCCTTCTTCGCTCCAGTGTGTCCAGCCTCGAGACCTTGAGACTTCCAGTGGGCACAGGACCCCTGATACGAGGGTACAATGAAGTTGAAGTAACCGCACCCACGAGGAGACCGATAGCAACAGACGCGCCTGTCAGCACCCTGGGTCACCGTCCGGGCGTTTCGGCAACGGACGTTTCGACCACAGACGTTTTGGCCGTTAGATTAAATTTAGTTAGGTTAGGTTAAATTAGGCTGAGGTTAGGTTTTGTTAGGTCGGGTTAGGTTAGGTTTTTTAGAGACCTAGGATTTGTGAGACGGTTAGTTTTTGCCCGTGGCCAAAACGTCCATGGCCAAAAGGTCCTACATTCCCCATCCGGCACCTGACACCTGCAGTCCTTTGTTGCCCCGCCCTGGTGACTCCCCAGAGCGTGATCCCGAGAACCCAAAAGCAGGAGCAGACTGAGGTGGTCGTTGCCGTGCCTGACAGGGGCGAGCAGGGGCGGAGGGTGTCACGCCAGGACGGGTAACAGGTCGGTCTCGGCGCCACCTGTATCGACCTGGGCGCCGCCACCAAGACGGGACCATTACCCTGAAAAGAGAAACAATGAACGTATGCACCTCGCCGTGCCGCCCTCACCTCAGGCCACGCCCACCACCCTGCCTCTCACGGCAAGGGCCTCACCACGCCCCACGCCACCTCTTTGTCCCTCTTCACCTCCGGCGAGGCCAAACCCTTTATACCTTTATTTTTCCATATCGTGGCAGTGCAGATAATCCGTCCATTAGTATTAGTGTCACCCTTCACCTGACGCATGCCTTTATTTTATGAGCGTAAGTTTTTTAACCCCTTGAGGCCCAGAACGTTATTTCCATTGTAAATTTTGGGGACCATTGGACGATTTTACTCAATATAAGCAATATCTTATAGATATGACCCCGTTTAGTATCCTTGTCCACTAGCTAAATTTTGGGATTTTAAGGTACTTTTCGTAATTTTATGGCTAACAATAGACGATTTTATATAGCAAAGGAAAGATCTGGGCGTGAAGGGATTAGAACAAATCGTAAGAACATAAAAATAAGGAAGCTACAAGAGGCCGTGAGACCTACACGTGGTAGTTCCTGTTAATGATAATCCTTTGTTATTAGAATGTTGTCCCCCGGGCGGTAAGGGTGAAAACTGGACTGGAGTGAGTAGCGGCTCAGACGCTTTTCGGGTTGATGTGTTTGTGGTGTGCAGCTTAACGATGACGTCATGGCTGAGTTCGTGACGTCACAGCGGGATGCATGACCCACGCCTCTTTGTTGACCCGGACCGCAGCCATCAGACTATTTTTGGCTCACTGCAGCGCCGCCATTTTGCTTTAGATCCTTTTTTTTTTTATTTTATAGATAGGATGAAACTCTGACTTATGAAGACAAATTTGCCTGTTGGTGATTTTTCCTGAAGGGTTGTGAGCAGCTGGAGGGCTCAGTGCCGCTTGTGTGTGTCCGTGGTATAGCAGCTGAAAAGGGAAGACGTGGTCGTGACAGGCCGGAGTACAGCATACGATGGAGGACAACAAAAAGCTTGAAGAGTATGCACGCGCTCACGTTTCCGATTATGAGAAAAGAGAGAGAGAGGAGAGAAGAGAGAGAGAAGAGAGAGAGAGAGAGAGAGAGGAGAGAGAGGGGGAGAGAGAGAGAGAGAAGAGACAGAGACAGAGACAGAAATAAAGAGAGGGGAGACATAGATATATAATAATAGAAGGAGACAGAAGAGAAAGGGGAGAGAGAAGAGCAAACAAAGATCTCAGGGCAGGAACACTTGTGCGGGGAGTCATAACCCCTGAACAATCCCCTGGGGCATGGTGTGAGGGGGCTGGGAGGGGTTGAAGTTTGGGGCACGGCCTTCCTGTGGGGGAAAGTAACTCTGCGATTGATTAGGCGAGTGACCGTCTGCAGTGTATTGGGGAGTGGCGTGGGCGGAGGGTGGTGGGTGGTGGGTGGGAGGTGGGGGTGGGTAGTCTGGCGCCGGGTGCCTGCTAACCCGCCCTGCAAGAGAAAGGAAAGTCACCTCCTTCTCCTCCTCCACCTCCTCCTTCTCTTTTCCCCTCCTCCTCTCCCCCTCCTCCTCCCTCCCCTCCACATGGAAGTACACAATCCAGGGATTGAACGGAGCTGGGGCCTGATGACTGCTGCTCCCAAGAAAAGGCCAGGAAAGGCTGCCGCACCCCCTTTAAACCCTCACCTGTGTCACACCTTTACCAAAACACAATAACATGACCTACTTAAGCACTAAACCTATCCCCACAAAACTAGTAGTAGTTAGCCATAGATTACAGCTTTCAACTTCCTCACAAATTCCATGCAGTTTTTCTATATTGCATGGTATCACTTTTTTTCCGGCCAGCTTCGGCTGGAGGGATGGTGGGGGGGGAGGAGCCTTTACTTCCTTTTCCTTTCTTTCTTATTATCTAGTTAGTGAAGTGTAGTTAAAGCAAACAGTCTTGTAAGGACCTATCGGTCTGTTGCTGTTTGTGTTTCCTTTGTATTCCTTTGTATTCCTCCTCCTCCTCCTCCTTCCTTCCTCCTTCCTCCTTCCTCCTCCTTCTGCTTTTACATACCGCCAATGCCTTGTTTATGGGCAGTAACTTCGAGCACAATATTTCATGGTTCCACGCGATGAATTTGAGATCAAGGAAGCTTCAGAATTCTGTCTTTTGGATATTTACGAGGTATTTTCTCTTGTTATATTTTGCTCTAAGCTTTTCTTAACTGTAAACGTAATATTTTTTCACAAGTAATTGTTTTCTGTGTTATCCTGGCATTCTTTGGTTTGTGCGGCAGACGTGTGTGGATATTTTAAGACGATACTTTAACTTTACCGGACCCTATACAAAGCCTGCTCGCTAGGGTGTGCTCGCTAGGGTGTGCTTGCTTGGGTGTGCTCGTTAGGGTGTGCTCGCTAGGGTGGCTCGCTAGGGTGGCTCGCTAGGGTGTGCTCGCTAGGGTGCTCGCTAGGGTGTGCTCGTTAGGGTGGCTCGCTAGGTGTGCTCGCTAGGGTGCTCGCTGGGGGATGCTCGCTAGGATGTGCTCGCTAGGGTGCTCGCTAGGGGTGCTCGCTAGGTGTGCTCGCTAGGGTGTGCTCGTTAGGGTGGCTCGTTAGGATGTGCTCGCTAGGGTGCTCGCTAGGGTGCTCGCTGGGGTGTGCTCGCTAGGGTGTGCTCGCTAGGATGTACTCGCTAGGGTGCTCGCTAGGGTTGCTCGTTAAAGGGGTGCTCGCTAGGGTGCTCGCTAGGATGTGCTCGCTAGGGTGCTCGCTAGAGTGTGCTCGCTAGCGGGGGGCTCGCTAGGGTGCTCGCTAGGGTGTGCTCGTTGGGGGTGTGTCGTTAGGGTGTGCTCGTAGGGTGCTCGCTAGGGTGTGCTCTCTAGGGTGTGCTCGCTAGGATGTGCTCGCTAGGTGGTCGCAAAGGGGTGCTGTTTAGGGTGCTCGCTAGGGTGGCTCGCTAGGGTGCTCGTTAGGGGCTCGCTAGGATGTGCTCGCTAGGGTGTGCTCGCTAGGGTGTGCTCGTTAGGGTTCGCTAGGATGTGCTCGCTAGGGTGTGCTCGCTAGGGTGGCTCGCTAGGGTGTGCTCGCTAGGGTTGTGCTCGCTAGGGTGGCTCGCTGGGGTTTGGGGCTCGCTAGGGGCTCGCTAGATGTCTCGTTAGGGTGGCTCGCTAGGTGTGCTCGTAGGGGTGCTCGTTAGGGTGGCTCGCTAGGATGTGCTCGTTAGGGTGCTCGCTAGGATGTGCTCGCTAGGATGTGTCGCTGTGTGCTCCCTAGGGTGTGCTCTCTAGGGTGTGCTCGCTAGGGGTGCTCGCTAGGGGGGGCTCGCTGGGGTGGTGCTCGCTAGGGTGGCTCGCTAGGGTGTGCTCGTTTAGGGTGGCTCGCTAGGGTGTGCTCGCTAGGGTGGCTCGCTAGGGTGTGCTCGTTAGGGGCCGCTAGATGTGCTCGCTAGGATGTGCTCGTTAGGGTGGCTCGCTAGGATGTGCTCGCTAGGGTGTGCTCGCTGGGTGTGCTCGCTAGGGTGGCTCGCTAGGCTGTGCTCGCTAGGGGGCTCGCTAGGGTGGCTCGCTAGGGTGTGCTCGCTAGGGTGGCTCGCTAGGGTGTGCTCGCTAGGGTGGCTCATCCTCACCCTCTTATCCCCTCAGCCACTAGACTTTCCTATCGCCGAACTGACTGTGAATTGCGCTTTATTTTCAATTTTAATTAAAATCAACAGTTCCCGCAAGGCTGATCACCTGCTGAGGCAAGGAAGCACAGCAGCTCCGCCACCGCTGCTTCACCCACTCCCCGATCAATACCTCATTAGCGGTAACTACACCTCGCCACCACGGGTTCTTTAACACTGCCTACCACCACCACTACTACCACACCGGGAGGGCCGCCGCCAACACCACCACCACCACACCGGGAGGGTCCGCCGCCACCGACACCACCATCACCACCGCCCAGCTCAACGGGAAACCCCCTGTGCTGGTGACCTCAGTGGGTTAGTCTGCGTGTGATCATCTCGGTCAATTGCCTTCAGGGCGTTGAGGTTGTGACGTTTCTATCCTGACGCGTCGGAGCAACCATTAATTTGGCCGCCGGGTGAAAGCAGGAGTGGTGTGCGCCAGGATGTAACAGCTCAATACCTGGAGACTTATACTTATAACAAGACAACACATACGTTGCTTAAATCATGGCGGCCAGCGTGCACAGCTTTGATACTGCCCTCTCAGACTGATGTTTTTACAGTCGTACAAAAAACACACCTCTCCTGCACCCCTTCTTCGCTCCAGTGTGTCCAGCCTCGAGGGCCCCTTTAGACTTCCAGTGGCACAGGACCCCTGATACGAGGGTACAATGAAGTTGAAGTAACCGCACCCACGAGGAGACCGATAGCAACAGACGCGCCTGTCAGCACCCTGGGTCACCGTCCGGGCGTTTCGGCAACGGACGTTTCGACCACAGACGTTTTGGCCGTTAGATTAAATTTAGTTAGGTTAGGTTAAGTTAGGCTGAGGTTAGGTTTTGTTAGGTCGGGTTAGGTTAGGTTTTTTAGAGACCTAGGATTTGTGAGACGGTTAGTTTTTGCCCGTGGCCAAAACGTCCATGGCCAAAAGGTCCTACATTCCCCATCCGGCACCTGACACCTGCAGTCCTTTGTTGCCCCGCCCTGGTGACTCCCCAGAGCGTGATCCCGAGAACCCAAAAGCAGGAGCAGACTGAGGTGGTCGTTGCCGTGCCTGACAGGGGCGAGCAGGGGCGGAGGGTGTCACGCCAGGACGGGTAACAGGTCGGTCTCGGCGCCACCTGTATCGACCTGGGCGCCGCCACCAAGACGGGACCATTACCCTGAAAAGAGAAACAATGAACGTATGCACCTCGTCGTGCCGCCCTCACCTCAGGCCACGCCCACCACCCTGCCTCTCACGGCAAGGGCCTCACCACGCCTCACGCCACCTCTTTTTCGTCTTCACACTCCGGCGAGGCCAACCTTCATACCTTTATTTTTCCATATCGTGGCAGTGCAGATAATCTCGTCCATTAGTATTAGTGTCACCCTTCACCTGACGCATGCCTTTATTATTATGAGCGTAAGTTATTAACCCCTTGAGGCCCAGAACGTTATTTCCATTGTAATTTGGGTACCATTGGACGATTTTTACTCAATATAAGCAATATCTTATAGATATGACCTGTTTAGTATCCTTGTCCACTAGCTAATTTGGTATTTGGTACTTTTCGTAATTTTATGGCTAACAATAGACGATTTTATATAGCAAAGGAAAGATCTGGGCGTGAAGGGGTAAATAAGAACATAAGAAAATAAGGAAGCTACAAGAGGCCGTGAGACCTACACGTGGTAGTTCCTGTTAATGATAATCCTTTGTTATTAAGAATGTTGTCCCGGTCGGTAAAGGGTGAAAACTGGGACTGGAGTGAGTAGCGGCTCAGACAGCTTTGCGGGTTGATGTGTTTGTGGTGTGCAGCTTAACGATGACGTCATGGCTGAGTTCGTGACGTCACAGCGGCATGCATGACCCACGCACTCTTTGTTGACCTGGGACCGCAGCCAATCAGACTATTTTTGGCTCACTGCAGCGCCGCCATTTTGCTTTAGATCCTTTTTTTTTTTATTTTATAGATAGGATGAAAACTCTGACTTATGAAGACAATTAGCCTGTTGGTGATGTTTCCTGAAGGGTTGTGAGGCAGCTGGAGGGCTCAGTGCCGCTGTGTGTGTCCGTGGTATAGCAGCTGAGAGGAAGACGTGGTCGTGACAGGCCGGAGTACAGCATACGATGGAGGACTAACAATAGCTTGAAGAGTATGCACGCGCTCACGTACACGATTATGAGAGAGAGAGAGAGAGAGAGAGAGAGAGAGAGAGAGAGAGAGAGAGAGAGAGAGAGAGAGAGAGAGAGAGAGAGAGAGAGAGAGGGGAGAAGAAGAGAGACAGAAACAGAGACAAGAGACAGAAAAGAGAGAGAGAGACATCGATAGATAGATAAATAGAGAGAGAGAGAGACAGAAAGAGAGAGAGACAGAAAGAGAAAGAGAGCGAGAGAAGAGAGCAAACAAAGATCTCAGGGCAGGAACACTTGTGCGGGGAGTCATAACCCCTGAACAATCCGTGGTGCATGGTGTGAGGGGCTGGGAGGGGTTGAAGGGTTGGGGGCACGGCCTTCCTGTGGCGGGGAAAGTAACATCTGCGATTGATTAGGCGAGTGAGCGTCTGCAGTGTATTGGGGAGTGGCGTGGGGCGGAGGGTGGTGGGTGGTGGGTGGGTGGTGGGGGTGGGTCTGTCTGGCGCCGGCTGCCTGCTAACCCGCCCTGCAAGAGAAAGGAAAGTCTACCTCCTTCTCCTCCTCCACCTCCTCCTTCTCCTCCACCTCCTCCTCCTCCTCCTCCTCCTCCTCCCTCCTCCTCCTCCTAGTCTCTCCACGCACCCCTAACTCCTGCTTTCGACTAACCATGCCGCAAACAGCTCCTTCATTGAATTACTTTCCCTTCGCTCATATATGTAGCAGAATAAAGATCTTATGATAAATAAATAAATATAATTCCACATCATTTTATTCACTCGTCGATACCTGTCCTGGGCTACATTTAAATCCATTTCCGACTTTTTTTAACAGTTATTAAGCATACAGATGGGTTAAAAAAAGTAAATATGTCTCTTCCACCTTCTTTGGATATCGTTTATTTATTTATTTATGTTTTTTTGTTTTTTTTAGTTGCAATGATAGTTTAGTTTAATGTTTTTGGGAAGCATAAGAAATTGCTATACTTTCTAACGTAGGACAAAGTTTTCAGGGAGGATTTTACGAGCTTAGAAAATAGTGAGGTTTAATGGATATCGTTTTTTTTTTTTTTTTTTATATATATTTTCAGTGATAGTTTAGTTACATGTTTTTTTGGGAAGCATAACAAAATTGCTATACTTTAACGTCGAGCTTCCACCTTCTCAAACCTCAGCCCTGAATATGTAGTCCGCATGATATTATTTGATTTGGAGATAACACGCTATGAGGGGACGGCGAGGGAAGACCTGAATACTGTATTGCAAAGCTGAAATTGTTGTTACCGATTTCAGCTTTTAGTACGAAGCCATAACATTTCTGCTGTCAGGTATTTTTTTTTCTTTTATTGTATCACGTGGACTAATCCTTATTAAATTATATATAAAAATAAGTCAGTATGTCATTAAGTGTCGGTGTGAGAGTCGCTTTTTTACCTGAATAAGTAGCAGGAGTAAGAAAAACAGAAAGAAAAAAAAAATATTGAAGAAGAATGAAATGGGAGAAAAATAGAAGATAATCGTCATAATACTAAAGAATAAGAAAACAAAATTATGATGTAAAAAATATGCGTTTTTTTTACCTGAAGTAGCAGAAAGAGTAAAAAGAACTGAGAAAATAGAAAAAAAAAAAAAAAAATGAAATGGGAGAAAATAAAAGATAATAAATAGTCATAATACTAAAGAATAAGAAAAGAAAATTACTATAGAAATATACTATATGTCTGCCTTCGATTATATTATTCACTATATTCACTTCGTCTATAGTGAAGACGTATGCTCGAGTCGCTTTTTGGTGCCTTTTTAATGTTTAGTTATTTTCCTTTTCTCATACCACGTGGACTAATCCTTATTATACACAAAACCACGTGCGGTGTTTCATAAAGTGTCAGTGTGAGTGTCGCTTTTTACCTGAAGAATTAGCAGGAGTAAGCAAAATTGAGAACGTTTTTTTTTTTAAGAATGAAATGGGAGAAAAATAGAAGATAATAGTCATAATGCTAAAGAATAAGAAAAGAAAATTACGATGTTAAATATATACTACATGTCTGCCTTCGTCGTGAGGTTCTTCCCTGTGAAAATAATCGGTTATGGAGGGAGGTCGGCGTGGCAAATCGAGGATGATAGCAATGTAGCCTACAAGTCGACAGGTTACGTGACGCGCCATAAAGGTCGTGGCTGGGGGGCATTAGGCGAGGAACATGCGTAGAATTCGATTGTCTTGTCCAGTGGCCCCCTGCGGCGTGCGTGTGGCGTGCTGGCAGCTCCTCAGACCTCACTCCACCCTGCTCCACCCTGCAATGAGCCGCTGATTTACTTTTGGCACTAATTTCGTTCCCCTCGTCATCAGGAGCGGGTTGCGTGTCATGTGGAGCAGTGTGTGTGTTGTGTTTGTTTTTCAGGGTTTTCGCGTAGTTTTTCAGGGTTTTAGAGTAGTTTTTCAGGGTTTTAGAGTAGTTTTCAGGGTTTTAAAGTATTTGTTCTGGGTTTTAGAGTAGTTTTTCAGGGCTTAAGAGTAGTTTTTCAGGGTTTTAGAGTAGTTTTTCAGGGTTTTAGGGTAGTTTTTCAGGGTTTTAGAGTAGTTTTTCAGGGTTTTAGAGTAATTTGCAGGGTTTTAGAGTAGTTTTTCAGGGGTTTAGAGTAGTTTTTCAGGGTTTTAGTGTAGTTTTTCAGGGTTTTAGAGTAGTTTTCAGGGTTTTAGAGTAGTTTTCAGGGGTTTAGAGTAGTTTTTCAAGGTTTAAGAGTAGTTTTCAGGGTTTTAGTGTAGTTTATTAGGGTTTTAGAGTAGTTTTTCAGGGTTTTAGAGTAGTTTTTCAGGGTTTTAGACTAGTGTTTCAGGGTTTTAGATAGTTTTTTAGGGTTTTGAGTAGTTTTTCTGTGTTTTAGAGTTTTTCAGGGTTTTAGAGTAGTTTTTCAGGGTTTTAGATTAGTTTTTCAGGGTTTTAGAGTAGTTTTCAGGGTTTTAGATTAGTTTTTCAGGGTTTTAGAGTAGTGTTCAGGGTTTTAGAGTAGTTTTTCAGGGTTGTAGAGTAGTGTTTCAGGGTTTTAGAGTAGTTTTCAGGGGTTTAGAGTAGTTTTTCAGGGTTTTAGAGTAGTTTTCAGGGTTTTAGAGTTGTTTTTCAGGGTTTTAGAGTAGTTTTTCAGGGTTTTAGAGTAGTTTTCAGGGTTTTAGAGTAGTTTTCAGGGTTTTAGAGTAGTTTTTCAGGGTTTTAGAGTATGTTTGTATATAGTGGAACTTCTTGTATATAAGAACGTGGGTTAAGAGGTGTTATATGATAGAGCGTGATATTTATCATACATCAAAAAAGGAGACATCATAACTGTAAAACGAAATCGAGAGAAAAAGAAAGCTAAATATTGTCTTGGGGTTAGAGAGAGAGAGAGAGAGAGAGAGAGAGAGAGAGAGAGAGAAGAGAGAGAGAGAGAGAGAGAGAGAGAGAGAGAGAGAGAGAGAGAGAGACAGGAACTCGTATTTAGTAGAAGTACTTGGTTGAGACGAGTTTGTTTTATGGAACGGGGGTCTTTTGGTGCTTGAAATTAATGAGGGGAAAGTGGGTTCATTATGCGAGGCTCACCACCGGCCATAAGTAGTGAACGCATTGCAGGTTTCGCTAATTGGAGTTCCTCGTATAGTGCTATGCTGGATTATGCTCGATGTGGAGTCAGAGGCAGCATGAGTGTTTGTTGTTGAGGCAGCCATGTCTTACCTCCGCCCGCTGACAAACTGAGTCTCAAGGCCGGTTCCCAGTAGCCCGCTTTTACGGCCGCCGTTGCCGTACACCGCCTAACAATGACGTCACCATCATCACCGCTTGAGTGGTATTTGTGGTAACTGGGCAC
>JACEEZ010009866.1:115000-117500 GCA_016584305.1 Chionoecetes opilio | reverse complement strand
TGTGAGTTAATGAGCACGAGTATGATTGTGCGAGTATTTAGTTTTCCCTCAAGGTAGAGAAAGGAAAGTGAGTAAATTCGACAACTTAATGCCTCTGGTGTGAGATACTGGTGTGTCTGCGAGTATGATTGTGCGAGTATTCCAGTTTTCCCTTGAGGTAAAGAAAGGAAAGTGAGTAAATACAACAACTTAATGCTTCTAGTGCGAGTGCCTGCGAGTGCCTGCGAGTATGTTTGTGCGAGTATTCCAGTTTTCCCTTGAGGTAAAGAAAGGAAAGCGAGTAAATACAACAACTTAATGCTTCTAGTGCGAGTGTCTGCGAGTGCCTGCGAGTATGATTGTGCGAGTATTCCAGTTTTTCCTTGAGGTAAAGAAAGGAAAGCGAGTAAATACAACAACTTAATGCTTCTAGTGCGAGTGTCTGCGAGTGTCTGCGAGTGCCTGTGAGTATGATTGTGCGAGTATTCCAGTTTTTCCTTGAGGTAGAGAAAGGAAATAGAGTAATACGAGTTTTCTGTGTTTGTTTTGCAGTGCTGATTGGCTCTCGTCGCCTGAAATTTCCCCCTGTAATCATGTGCAGCGGGGGAGTAATGAAGCGGCTGTCAGGTGCAGCTGTGTGGAGGCAGCGGTGTGCAATTATTACCTGTCCGTAAATCACTGTACCGAGAGGGGGAAATAATACTGTTTATGATTGAGAGGAAAATTTGAAATGATGACTTTTTGGACTAATAATATAATTTGTGCCAAGCTTCGTTTTTTGTTCCTTTTGTATTTTCATATTGTCTTTTTTATCGTTTTTTTTCTCCATTATTGTTATTTTTTTTTTTTTTCCCCTTTTTATTACGGTATATTATCATTTATTTGTGTATCTTCTTTCTTTCTGGTACGTAGGGGAGAGCGGGGCAGGTTGCATCGAGGGTAGGTTGCATCATTGCCTCTAACTCGCATTAACTTTTTATTATTATTGTTGTAGTAGTAGTAGTTTATTGTAGTAGTAGTAGTATGAAGACGATGTACGTGTGATAACATGCGAGTTAAGCCCGGTTCCTACCTTCCCGCTTGTACGGCCGCCATACAACAACAAAGACGTCACAATGACGTCACAACAAAGTCTACCGCACCGCCGTTCCCGCTGTACGGCCGCCGTACAAAGTTAAATTCAAGTCATCTCTCCCGCTCGGCGGTGTCCGCTCGAGCGGAGTTGCCAACTGTGCCCAGTTACCACAAATATCACTCAAGCGGTGATGATGGTGACGTCATTGTTGAGCGGTGTTGTTGTAAGACGGCCGTACAAGCGGGCTGATGGGAACCGGCCTTTAGAGGCAATGATGCAACCTACCCTCGATGCAACCTGCCCTGCTCTCCCCTACGTGGCGGTGACAATGATGAATGAGTTTTATTTTTAATTATTGTAATTTCATTTTTATTTCCCTCTTTATTATGTTAGTATTTATTTGTGTTTCCTCTTTCTTGTAGGTACGTATTGTGTGGAGACCTTGAACGGACGACAATGGATGTGGCGGTCAGTGTCTCCCTGCGATGAAATATTGGTGAGAGTGTTCGAAGGGGTGAAGGGGTGGCGTGCTGAAAGGGTAAAAGGGGGAGGGGTGGCGTGCTAAAGGGGTGAAGGGGCGAGGGGCGGTGTGGTGAAGGGGTAAAGGGTGGCGTGCTGAAGGGGTGAAGGGGGGAGGGGTGGCGCTGAAGGGGTGAAGGGGCGGCGCTGAAGGGGTGAAGAGGAGGGGCTGAAGGGGCGTGCCGATATTGTACCTCTTGCTGAATCGCCAAGTAGGACGCTGACTGGGTCTTTATTCTCCACTATTTTATACCAGATTCCCAGAAGATTCCCAGAAGGTGTCCCCGTAATAGATCGCCGACGAGGGGCTTGTGTAAGGTTCATATTTTTTTAAGATCGATGGCATTTTTTTTCCTTTAATCTATTTTACGTGAAGAAACTGAAGCATGAAACTGTAAGATTGAGGTATTTTTTCCATTTTCTCTTTTTAACGTGGGGAAACTGACCATTTACTTCTTGAGAAAACGAGGAAAATATGAAAATAACCATATTTCATTGTGAGATCATATTTTTGTAAGATCGAGTACATTTTTTTAATCTTTTAATCTATTTTATACGTGAGGAAACTAAACCATTTACTACTTAAGAAAAAGAGGGAAAAATAGAACTCACCAAATGCCACTTCCTTCCCACCACAACAAAAACAAAACAAAAAACATAAATAAAATAATCAATCTAAAATAAAAAATAATAATCCAAATAGGTTTATTCCCTCCTCACCAAAGAAAACAAATATATAATAAGATTGTCGACGAGAGAGTAAGGTCACTAAAATGTCCGAGTTGCCTTGAGGATCCGTTAAATTCGTCTTAAGTCTGCAGATATTGATATTCTAAAAGGTGTGAATTCCCTTTAATCTTAAACAACGTCATGTATAGTTATTTTAGACCCCATGTATTTCAGGTGATACTCCAAGGGTGACAGACT
>JACEEZ010009866.1:95000-105000 GCA_016584305.1 Chionoecetes opilio | reverse complement strand
ACTCACCCATTACCCATCACCCCCCACCCATTCACTCACCCATTACCCATCACCCTCCACCCATTCACTCACCCATTACCCATCACCACACACCCATTCACTCACCCATTACCCATCACCCCCCATCTATTCCCTCACCCATCACCCATCACCCCCCACCCATTCACTTATCCATCACCCCACACCCATTAACCATCACCCCACCCATTCACTCACCCATTACCCATCACCCTACATCAAGGGTTCCTCAATTCTCGCAACCCACTTTTTTTCACAATTATCGCTAATAGGCTGCTAAAAAAAAGAAAAAGTGATCGGATCATCTCATAAGTGGGCTTAAAACCTTCCCCTGGTCAACCTGATTCCAAAAATGTGGTATATGATGGGATTTCGCCACGGGGGGCGGAACCTATACCACACACACACATACACACAGACACAGACACACACACACACACAATTTCGCTTATATTATTATAGATACAGCATATTTACTTATTGAGCTTATTCGCACTTTTCTAAATTACATGTATTGAAGAGTGTCCTGGGAATTGAACTAAAACTCAAATAACTTCTACGAATATTGTTTTTTTCAGGTTACTATTACTATTATTATTATTATTATTATTATTATTATTATTATTATTAACGGTGCTAAGACAAAGGCGTTAAGGCTGCGAAGGTTACACGTGTTGCCGTAAAATGAAGGTTCTCTCGTAGCAGAAGATTCCCGGGCAGGGATGCTCGAAAATCCCTCGTAAGGGACAACTTACGAGTGTATGGCTACAATAACCTTACGAGGGTGGGCTGAGGGAGATGCTCGTACCGAGCCCTCACTCCCGTACGGTTATTGGTGGCCTCTGGGTGGGGAATATAGGGATATTCTAGGGATATGTGTGGGAAAATTCTGCTAACCAATCACAGAGCAGCGCCTCGCATGACGCGGCTTTATCTAGCCAATCATCATGCTCTCAGCTGTCAGGGAGCCCGATAAATAAATTTAAAGAGACTTCAAATGCCGCTGTTGTGCTAAAATCGGCCTCTTTCGGAAATCGTCCCGCGGACGCTTATTTAACCTAAATAACTCTACAAAACTTAACACAAACCTATCATAAACCTTACCTAACCTAAACCAGAACTAAACATAACTTAACCTAAACCTAAAAACTATGTTTGCCGGTGTTGAGCTAAGATCGGCTAATTTCCGAAATAGGGCCGATTTTAGCTCACTATCGCCAGAATGTTACAATAATACATAGCTGCCACATTAGCCTTTCATCGTAATATTCTCCCACTGATTACTACAGAGACGTACCCAGGGTATACCTTGATGCGCTGATCATAGGTTCGAGTCTCGCGTGCCCGAAATTAGTATCTATAAGACCACTGCTGGCCCGCGCCGTACGTATGCCGTATCCGTGGCCCTGGTGGTACTCTGTTATAGTGGACGAGAACTGCGCGTTCGCTCTTTAGGTCAGACAAGACACACGGGGGGGCTAACACCTCACCGTGACACACGTGACACTTGTGTGCAAGGATAATATAACTTTATAATATCCTTGCTTGTGTGTATACGTGCGTGTGTACTAGTACGTCAGACATTTGATACCACCACCACCACCGGATCATTATAGCGGCCAAACTTGTATGATGAACTATACGTTTTGATTCAAGAAGTCGACCGATATATATATTTAATATATAGGTTTGCCCTGATATGAATTTATTATAAGTACTATAGGTATTGTATGTTAAATATGATATATATGGAGTCAATGAAGCAATAAACACATCACATTTCAAACAGGCAAGCATGAAATGGCTCTATAATACACAATAAACATAAAGTATAGTGATACAACTTGTAATTTATTGTTTGTTGATCTCTAGCCGCTTCAAATTTCACTCCCTTAGGGAGTTAAGGGTGCTCCCGACCACCCTTAGCCTCGCGGTCCCGTAGCAAGTGAGAAAACGGTTTGAGCATCTCCCTTAGAGGCGCTACGAGGTAAAAGTCCCTTAGGGTAATACTTACGGGCCCGTAACTCTTTCGAGCATCTCTGCCCCGGCCCATAGATTATCTCTCTCTCTCTCTCTCTCTCTCTCTCTCTCTCTCTCTCTCTCTCTCCTCTCTCTCTCTCTCTCTCTCTCTCTCTCTCTGCCTTCCTTTTAATGTAACAGCGTAGGATATAGGAAAGAGGAAAAAATAAAATATTGATGAAGGAGAGAAGTGAGAATTTTTGGCAGCTGTGAACGTATGAGAGAGAGAGAAAGAGAGAGAGAGAGAGAGAGAGAGAGAGATCTTATTAACGTGATTTATCTCTGTAATAAAAGCTACCCTCATGAATAACAGGATAGCGTGGCGTTGATGGATGGCAGGGCACGACAGGATGTAAACACGTAGCGCGTAACACCAAGGTCACCGTTAATACCAAGGTCACCAGCCATCGGGCAAGGCTGTTCTAATTGCCTCCACGCACGCGCTTGTTGCCGTGACGTGCGTGGTGTTTGGTTCCTGTCGCAGTGCTTCTAATTACACGCTGCGATAACAGGCCTTCGTCACACTCATAAAGAAACTGCCTCAGTAATTTTTTCTACTTTTCGAGAAATCAAAAAAAAACTTCCTCATTTTCTTAATTTTCATATCAATGCATTGTTTATCCTTTTATATTTTAGACCACTCACACCCTACACATGACATTGGCGACTATACCAATAGTTGCGCCACAGGATGAAGAATTGATTTAGGCAAAAATCCAGAAATTGCCAAAAAATTGATTTAGGCAATTTCTTTATGAGGGTGACGCCTCTCTCTCTGCCTCCCGCTTATTGAGACTGCTGTAGGTAAGTGGCAATCAGGTATGGCAAGGTAAATAGTGTAGCAAGGTGTAGCAAGGTATGGCAAGGTAAATAGTGTAGCAAGGTATGGCAAGGTTAATAGTGAGCAAGGTGTGGCAAGGTATGGCAAGGTAAATAGTGTAGCAAGGTGTAGCAAGGTATGGCAAGGTAAATAGTGTAGCAAGGTGTAGTAAGGTAAATAGTGTAGCAAGATGTAGCAAGGTATGGCAAGGTTAATAGTGTAGCAAGGTGTGGCAAGGCTAATAGTGTAGCAAGGTGTGGCAAGGTAAATAGTGTAGCAAGGTGTAGCAAGGTATGGCAAGGTGTAGTAAGGTAAATAGTGTAGCAAGGTGTGGCAAGGTAAATAGTGTGTTTATCTTAGCTGGTCTCCTCTGTGAACCGCTGAGTAGATGCAAGTGACATGTTTTAGACTTGTTTGTGTATGATTATTTAGCACTATAGGGAAAGCTGGCATATAGGAGTATTATCGTCTGTGTTCTAAGGTAGCGAGTTTGTAGTGTACCTGTCTGTCTGTGTATGATAATTTAGCACCTATATGGAAACCCGACGAATCCTGACGAAGGAGAATCGACTGTATGTTCTAAGGTAGCGAGTCTGTAGTGTCTGTGTCTGTAGTGAGTAGTAGTGAGTCTGAAGTAGTCTGTAGTGGTAGTGTAGTGTCTGAAGTGTAGTGTCTGTGTCTGTAGTGAGTAGAAGTGAGTTTGAAGTAGTCTGTAGCGAGTAGTGTAGTGTCTGTGTCTGTAGTGAGTAGTGTAGTGTCTGTGTCTGTAGTGAGTAGTAGTGAGTCTGAGGGAGTATGTAGTGTCTGAAGTGTAGTGTCTGTGTCTGTAGTGAGTAGTGTAGTGTCTGAAGTGTAGTGTCTGTGTCTAGTGAGTAGTAGTGAGTCTGAGGGAGTATGTAGTGTCTGAAGTGTAGTGTCTGTGTCTGTAGTGAGTAGTAGTGAGTCTGTAGTGAGTAGTGTAGTGTCTGAAGTGTAGTGTCTGTGTCTGTAGTGAGTAGTGTAGTGTCTGTGTCTGTAGTGAGTAGTAGTGAGTCGGGGGTAGTCTGTAGCAAGTAGTGTAGTGTCTGTAGTTCGGAGACTATAAGCGTTACGGCAAAGTACTTCTCCTTATTCAGTAAAGCCTTAATGAGTGGGAGTCTCAGCTGCACCTGTTCCCGTTAAGGAGCCTCACCGCCATCCCTTCCCCCCTGGCGCTCACGGACTCCGGTTCCAAAGTTTCCTCTTTCCCTACCACAAGTTGGCGAAGACTTTGAAGAGAGAGATTTTAATGTTCCATCATCCTTGGAAGGTGCCGCCTTTTCAGCCTTTTCTACTTGGTCGTCTGCCAACGTGTTCCTTCCTGAATAGGGGACATTTTTCTCCCGTATTGGCACTTTTTGGCTCTGATATGTAACTGGCAAAGGAAACCATAAATCTTTTCGTACGGGAGGACAAATATATATATTTTTTTTTTCATTTCATTTTTTTTTATTTTTTTTTTATTTTACATCACAAAGGACTGGCCAAAGCAAAAAAAGTGAAGTATCAAAACGCCCGCTACAGCACACAATACAGCCACAAACCCTTTGCCTTCTACTTCAAACGAGTGAATGAGTTAATCACCGAGTATTGCTACATTGATCTTTTATAACTCAATGTAAAAAAAAAAAAAAAAAAAAAAAAAAAGATAGTGTAAAATAGTGTAGCAAATATACCTCCTCGTCCTACCGTTGTTATGGACTCGAGTCTTTATCCATGGCATTACGAGTCTGGAGTTACCTTTGTCCCATTCTGAACACTAACGACTGACAACTAGTGCGAATAGATAGACAGATATTTATTGACCACAAAAATACAAATACACGATGCAGCAATTGTTGTCATGGTCCGTGGTCCAAATATAAACCATAAAAAACAACATTTGCAAATCAAGATGACTTTACATAACAAAACAGAGAAAAAACCCATAATACTACAAAAAGTATTATACACATGGATAGCATAAAGGATACATGATCGAAATAGGGATAGAAATAGAATACATGGAGCTGACATTTCCTCGTCGTATTTCAGGTTTCTTCTCAGGGAGGTAAGACGGCTAAGCTTCTAAATCAATAGCAGATACACCTTCATAGTGAATAGCGATCGATTAGAACGCCATGGCAGGTGACTCATACCTAAAAACATGCATTGCTCTCTCTCTCTCTCTCTCTCTCTCTCTCTCTCTCTCTCTCTCTCTCTCTCTCTCTCTCTCTCTCTCTCTCTCTCTCTCTCTCTCTCTCTCTCTCTCTCTCTCTCTCTCTCTCTCTCTCTCTCTCTCTCTCCAACGTCTTCAGCTGCCAGAAATTCTTACCTCTCCTTTATCAATATTTTATCCTTCTTTATCCTACGATGTTACACTGAAAGGATGGAGGTCTGGTAAAAGTGATCAATCGTCCGGGAAAATGCTGCTTCTATGGTCGCTCTCATGGTTCTAAAAGTGTGTTAAATGTTCCTCGGCATTGAGAGTAGTTCCTCCCATGATGTATAATAAAGTTAAAGCACATCAGGAAAAACATGTAAGTTCGCATTTGGATTGAATCGAATAGTGTATTAAAAGCAGTAACATGAGCAAGCCCATTGTCCCATGTGTGAGTAAAGCCATCGGTGACATGACGTAACGCCTCTAGAAGCTTACGATTAGCCTTCTCAGTAAGCACCTTAGACACTGGGTGATTAAGACGGTCGTGAGGGATGAATATTTGAGGTCAGTATTTAGGAGTAGAAGGAGGCGCGTCAAGGGAAGGATAGTAAGAGAGAGAGAGAGAGAGAGATGTCCCTTGAGGCTTCTTCCTTAACCCCTTGAGGCCCAGATCTTTCCTTTGCTATATAAAATCGTCTGTTGTTAGTCATAAAATTACGAAAAGTAACTGAATATACCACAATAGTTAGTCGACAAGGATACTAAACAGGTCATATCTATAAAATATTGCTTATATTCACTAAAAATCCTTTAATACGTAGTACCCAAATTCCAATGGAAATTACGCTGTGTCTCAAGGGGTTAAGGCTCCCCCCCCCCCTGCACGTCGCCCCTGAGCCACGACCTACAAGTATCTAAACACGGGTTGGCTGCTCCGTAGACTTTTATGGATTCCTGATAACCTCGCGCGGACATCTCGAAAAGCCATAAAGTGTAGGCTACAGTTACGGTATCGCGCCACACACAACGCTGTGGTGGGTGAGTGTGGCGTCCCCAGAGCTCGATACTGTGGTACAGGACCCCCCTTGAGGCCGCTGCACGTAGGAGCGGGAAGAGCGGATCGATCTCGCCGGCGACGTTGAGCCATTGTGCTCCAGCGTGTGTGTCTGACATTTAAAGCTTCCTGCATTACCTATGGCTGCTTATTGCCTGGTCTTAAGCGCTCCCTCCCTGCCTCTACCGACGGTTTGTTCTGAAAACTCGTGTAAAATATGGGTTTTAACTCAAAAATTGTCATTGCTCTTGAAACTGTTTAATGTCACGGATTATTTGCTCTAACAATTTGATGCTGTATATAATATTGGAACCGGAAGCTGTTAAACTGTAATGGATGTTATGGTGAGTGTTTACAGCATGTCGAGGCGGGAAACAGCGGCAACAGCAGCGGCAAACAATAAAAGTTGCTGAAGAGGAGTGGCAGGGCAATGCAGTGACGTTCATGATACAAATGTGTTTTTTGTTTTGTTTTTGTTTTTGTCAAAGTAATGTATGAACTTCTTGCTTATAATTCAGTTTTACCGTAAACATAGGCTCAATCATTGATACCATAATTCGTTGGACCATATATCGTGATTATTATGATTATAGAAAGTGTATGTTGGGGTCAATAAAATATCTATCTATCTGTGTGTGTGTGTGTGGGTGTTGGGGGGAGGGGGAATGACTGACTGACTGACTGACCTCAAGACACGTGACCCCAGATCGTGTTCCGCTGTGGTGTTCCTGCAGGCTCTCAGTGTGGCGGGGTGGGACGCGCGCCTTTGAGGTGGGCGGCTCGGAGGCATTATTGACGCTGCCACCTGACGCGCCGCGGGACCACCGTGGCGCCGCAGCCCTTGGGAGCCACTGTGGCGTACGACTTAAATGGCGATTTTATTTTTTCTACGAGTTTTAGATACGACTTTATTTTTTCTACGACTTTATTTTTCTACGACTTTTAAATGCGATTATATTTGTTTACAACTTTTTTCTTCGACTTTTAGATGCGACTTTATTTTTCTGCGACTTTTAAATGCGACTTTATTTTTTCTTGAGAAACATTGGGCCAAGATTTTTTAAAAGCTTAAGCCATAAAGAAAGAGGAACAAGAACTAGTAAAACCACTTCAATTACGCTAAACTAACCCCTATATGAAAACGTTACTGAAACCATTCTAAATAATTATGAAAAACCCTTTAAAGACGAAGGATCCACGGGAGACCCATAGTAAGTAAGTAAGGAAGTAAGAAAGGAAGGATGTAAGGAAGGGAGAAAGGAAGGAAGGAAGGAAGGAAGGAAGGAAGGAACGAAGGAAGGAAGGAAATACAAAGGAAAGAAGGAAGGAAGGCAGTAAGGGAGGAAGGAGCGCCGTGATGCCTGCGTTCAACCACCACACAGACCTTCTAAGTATTGGCTGTTATCGTGTTGCTTTTTGTTCTGTTGCCTCGTTTAGTAGACTAACTGGGAGGGACGAGGGGCTTACAGAATACCAATGATCCGTAGAGAAGAGAGAGAGAAGAGAGAGAGAGAGAGCTTAATAAGAGAAACTAAAGAGCGAGAGTGATGAAATAAGATAAAATACAAAAATAAGTTAGATTTCCATTTTGGTAAGCACACAAAACACAAAATTCAGTTGTTTACAAAAAAAAACTATTTTAATAATTAGATTAAGTCCTTCATATTAGTCAACAAATACTTGGAACCAAAACACAAAAAACTATCGGCAACAATTTTAAGACACGTTCAGGCCGGCTTAGCGCAAGAAGACGACCGATAGAGCGGATCACTGGCTTCATAACATAGGATAATCGCCTTTACATACAAATATCCCTTATAGTTCCTTTAGAAGCAGAAATAGATGAGTCACTTCCTAGCCCCTTTATCCTCTCAGACGTGCATCCTTTCTCCTCCTCTCCTCCTCCTCCTCCTCCTCCTCCTCCTCCTCCTCCTCCTCCTCCTCCTCCTCCTCCTATTTAAATCAGGTGGTCCGTGAGCCTACAAGGGATAATAGTATCCTAGATTTAGTTTTCACTACCGACATTGATCTGATTGATTACTGCGATATAGGTGAACATTTGGCAAACAGTGATAACAGGCTAATCAGATGCGGCATAAATTGCAATGTAGATATCACAGAAAATCGGTTACTAGTCCCAAATTATAATAAAGCAGATTTCACGAAGATCAGCAGGGTACTAAGCGAAGTTGAATGGATTGACCTACTAAATGGTAATAACGCCGAAAACATGTGTAATGCATTCACTAATAAACTCCAATCAGTGGTGGAAAAACATGTTCCCATGGTAAGAAAACGTTTGAATAACATAAACAGACCAAGTTGGATGAATAATGAGATCCAACAAATCATTGACAGAAAGCGCCGAGCGTATAAAGTTTACAAACGATCAAATGCAGACTGCGATTCTAGAGAATACAACGACGTAAAACGTCGCTGCAAAGGACTAATTAAGTCTAAAAAGCGCGAGTATGAAGAAAAAATTGCAAAGGAATCCAAATCAAACCCGAAAAGGTTCTTTCAATACGTTCGAAGTAAGAAAAACGTCAAAACAAGTATTGGGCCACTGAAAGATAATAATAATATCTTGGTAAATGATAATAAGAGTATGGCGTTCGTACTCAATGAATACTTTAATGCGGTATTTATTAAAGAAGACGAAACTCCATTACCAGAACCAGTAAACATGTATGCGGGACTCGAAAGGGATAGACTGGTAATAGGAGAGATAACAGTAGACGAAATATCAAAGTATTTGCTGAAACTGTGACCCAGCAAAATCCGTGGGGTGGACGAAATCTCGCCGCGACTACTTCGCGAATGTCACAGTCAACTTTCGCTCCCATTAAAGATTATTCTCATAAATCGCTAATGGACAAAAATGTTCCTAGTATGTGGAAATTAGCTAATGTTACCACCGATATTCAAGAAGGGAGTAAGAGCCTCGCAAGTATTATCGCCCAATTAGTCTAACGTCCGTGATTGTTAAACTATTTGAGAAATATTGCGGATAAAATAGTGTCCTTTTCTCGATGAAAATAACTCAATACTAAACTCCCAGCATGGATTTCGAAATAAGATCCTGCTTAACAGACCTACTGGATTTTTTTAATGTCATTTATTCAAACTGGGACGCTAAAATTCCCTCGGATGTAATATACCTTGATTTTCAGAAAGCGATACAGTTCCCCATAAGCGACTTTTGACCAAACTAAGGGCACATGGCTTTAGGAGAGCAATTATGTTCATGGATTGGCGATTGGCTTTCAAATCGTAAACAACGGTAGTAATAAATGGCGAGGCATCTGATTGGTTAGATGTTACTAGTGGGGTGCCTCAGGGCTCGGTCTTGGGTCCTACTCATTTTCTGATATATATCAACGATCTGACTGCGGATTTGTATCTAAATATCGAAATTTGCAGATGACACCAAATTAGGCGGTAAAGCATATACTAAGAAAACTGCGAACTCATACAAAGTGATCTCGACAAACTATCAGATTGGAGTGATAATGGCTATTAAAATTCAATTCCGATAAATGTAAAGTAATGCATATAGGCAACGATAACCTCAAATATAACTATCAAATGCAAAATAAATCGTTAACTGAAGTACAGCAGGAAAAGGATTTAGGTGTCATCATCATAATGAATCTGAAAACCAGTCCGCATTGCCTAGCTGCCATAAAAAGGCAATATGATTTGGGCTTTATTAAACGTAACTTTGAACATAAAACTCCGAAAGTAATGACACAATTATACACCCCACTTGGAATATGCCGTTCAATTCTGGTCGCCCTGTTTCGTAAAAGATCAAGCCAAATTGGAATCAGTGCAAAGAAGAGCAACCAACAAATTCCATCTCTGCGAAATTCTCTTATGAAGAGAGACTGCGGAAACTTAATATGTTTTCCTTAAAGGATCGTAG
>JACEEZ010009866.1:90000-92500 GCA_016584305.1 Chionoecetes opilio | reverse complement strand
GTGCCGTCACTTAGTATGATTTATTACCGTGTTTTCATTTGTTTACTCGTGTCGCTTTTTGATGAGTTGCTGTCGTGTTGAAAATTATTTCTTAATGTTTAGTTTTTTTGTTTTTTTATATTAGCTCAGGATTTTTTCATAATATTGTGTAATTTTTTTTTTCTTTTTATTTCTTCCATGTTTTTTTCTCATTCATTTGTATCATCTTGTTTATATCACCATCGTATTCTTTTTTTCTTTTTTTTTCGGCGGGAGGGTTTGTAGCTATCATGATTTTATCCAAAGTCCATTTTTTAATACATATACCTTTTTTTTCTAATCAACAACAATATAAAGAATCACATATTTGTTCCCCATCAACTGAAGCATAACAATAAGTCGTTTCTTACCACTAATAACAAAACAAAAAACTTTATTACCAATGAAAACGACAAATCAACCTTTTTTTTCTTCTTATAAACAAGGAACACGTTTTTACCAGACGTTTTTACCAACCAGAAGAAAAAATATCGCATCATTTCAGTTGCTTCAAGAGTGACGAAGCTCGCGAATAATAAGTCTGGCGAAGGTGCCTTAAATCGTGGCATGCGAGGAGGAAGTTGAGAGAGGAGGAGGAGGTTGAGAGACGGAAGGAAGGAATGACGGACCATGAGGAAGAATAGGAGGAGGAAGAAAGAAGTGAAGGAACAAGAAACTTGGGGATGGAAAAAGAAAGAAGGGGAAAAGGGAGTGAAAGGACCATGAAAACAGAGGAGAGAGGGAGTGAATGAGAGACAGGAGGAAGGAAGGAATGACGGACCATGAGGAAAGAGGAGAGATAGGAGAAAGAAGAAGTGGTCGAACTAGAAACTTAGGGATGGAAGAAGAATACAAAGGAAAAAGGGACGAGCTATGAAGACAAAAGAGGAAATTGTGGAATGAAAGTAAGTGGAAGATTGTGAGTGAAGTGGAGACAAAGGGAAGAAATTGAATGGAATGATAAGTCGTGAGAAGGGAATTAAGTGGAAGATTGTGAAATGGTGGATAAAAATAAAGGCGTGAGAGAGAGAGAGAGAGAGAGAGAGAGAGAGAGAGAGAGAGAGAGAGAGAGAGAGAGAGAGAGAGAGAGAGAGAGAGAGAAAAAGAGAATAGTGTAAGGGAAGGAAGGGCCCCTAGAGACGTCCTCGCCACAGATGGAATGTTCCCTCATCCCTCTCTAGATCACCCACTTGTGACCACCTAAAAACCTACCTACTTTTTACCGTTCCTTCCTTCCTTCCTTCCTTTATCCCCCCTTCTCTCCCTCCCTTCCTTCCTCTCCCCCTTCCTTCCTTCCTTCCTTCCTTCCTTCCTTCCTTCCTTCCTTCTTTCATTCCTTCCCTTCTTGCTTAACTTCATTTATCCCCCCTTCTCTCCCTCCATACCTCCTCCTTCCCCTCCCCCTTCCTCCCTTCCTTCCTTCCTTCCTTCCTTCCTTCCTTCCTTCCTTCCTTCCTTCCTTCCTTCCTTCCTTCCTTCCTTCCTTCCTTCCCTCCCGTCTTTCTTTCCCTTCTACCCCCTCTCTCCTACCCTACCTCCTTCTTTCTTCCTTCCTTCCCTTCTTTCCTTCCTTTTCCCCCCTCTCTCCCTCCTTACCTCCTTCTTTCCTTCATTCATTCATTCTGTGATGGTTTATTTACTTATTTATTAATGAATCTATTTATTTTTAGATCGTGTACTGAAGTTCTTTGGATATTCACTTTAGTTTCTATAATATTTTAACTACGTTCTTTAGTCTTTGTTTTATATATAATTTCTGTATCAAGCCTTCAGTGTTCTAGTAATACTTTTTTCAATGGCTTTTTTTTTTTTTTTTTTTTTTTTTTTTTTTTTTTTTTTTTTTTTTTTTTTTTTTTTTTTTTTTACAGCACAAGGAACTGGCCTGGTTAATCGTAGTATACTGATATGATATTCTCCCTTTGCCACATCGTCTTCTTCCGCCTATATATTCGACTGTCTTATCTGCATTCAGGCTGTCGACCTTTATTTATTATTGACATCCGTACTACTTATCTTGTCTATTATGCTTTATTGAACCTTTTCCATATTCACATTCTTGTCTATCTGCATTAACGTATTTTCTATCATTAATCAGACTTATACCGTAGTTCATGTGTTATTCAGCCTTTTATACCATTGTTCATGTGTTATTCAGCCTTTTATACCGTAGTTCATGTGTTATTCAGCCTTATATACCGATGTTCATGTGTTATACAGCCTTATATACCGTTGTTCATGTGTTATTCAGCCTTTTATACCATAGTTCATGTGTTATTCAACCTTTTATACCGATGTTCATGTGTTATACAGCCTTATATACCGATGTTCATGTGTTATACAGCCTTATATACCGTTGTTCATGTGTTATTCAGCCTTTTTTACCATTGTTCATGTGTAATTCAGCCTTTTATACCGTTGTTCATGTGTTATTCAGCCTTTTATACCGTAGTTCATGTGTTATTAAGCCTTATATACCGTTGTT
>JACEEZ010009866.1:70000-80000 GCA_016584305.1 Chionoecetes opilio | reverse complement strand
ATGAAAAAAAGAAAGGAAAGAAGGAAGGAAGGAAGGAATAAAATATGTCATAAGAGAATGGAAAAAGTGTATACAGATAAGAGAGGCTTCGTTTTTAGGAGCAGTGATGACCTGATTTACTTGAGACCATTCAAAACAACCCCTGCTGACAACACACAGGTCTTCCTTGAGGGTACCTGAAGAACACTGTGTCAGCAAAACTGTTCACAGACTAGAATACCGATCGGGCGGCATCTCTCAGCAGCAGCAACACATAAGAACATAAGAACATGAGGAAGCTACAAGAGGTCCCGAGACCTACACGTGGTAGTTCCAGTTACTTAACACTACCTACATCCACCTTTTTATCACCATCCATGAAATTATATAGCCTCCTTTTAAGCTCCCTATTGACTCCGCACGAACTACCTGACGACTGAGTCCATTCCAAACACGGGATGGAGAAAAAATAAAGACTTAAAGCCGTGCCTCGTATTGACAATCCTGATGTATACTCGAACACTTCATGACAGACGGAAAGAAAATATAGACACTCGTCACGAACCATATATAACCTACTACCATCAATAACACTATAGTCGCCAGTCACTCACCACTGCACTAATGTCGCCAGCCGCCATATATTACAAATTTTAGCATCACTACAGACTTATATGTGCCAGTGAAGAGGCATGCAAAATAGTTTATATCATGTACCTGTCTTCAGTAGCACATACAAGTCTGTAGTGATGCTAAAATTCGTACTATTCACCTTTACAATTCACCTGGCGACATTAGTGCAGTGGCGACTATAGTGTTATTGACGGTACTACTTCCTGTTTTCGTCCGATGTTGAAAGTTGTTATAATCCTGTATTGATTAACGTGTGTCGGTTACGTGTAACTGTACGTGTGAATATGAACCATTTTGTCATGTTTTGATATCATTTTTCTTTCCTTTCAGGTGAGGCCTTTGATGATGTATTCTCTAGTACACATATGGGATTGATAGAAGGGTAAGTACCTATCCCATATACTGTTTTAGTAGTTATAGTCTGAGTGTGGCCCGAAGATCGCTACCGTCAATAACACTATAGTCGCCACAGCACTAATGTCGCCAGCGCCATATATTACGAATTTTACCTTCACTACAGACTGTATGTGCCACTGAAGACACGTACATAATATAAACTACTGTGCATGCCTCTTTAGTGGCACTTACAAATATGTAGTGATGGTAAAATTCAAAATATATGGCTCCTGGCGATATTAGTGCAGTGGCGACTATAGTGTTATTGACGGTAGCTCCACCTACTGTTCAATGGGAAGAGCACCATCATGGGTTACCTTAAGTTCATGAAGCGCTAAATGGGTCGCCCTGAAATTAGTTATCAGAAAGTAAACCAAAACCAAATTTTTTTCTTCAATGATAATAGTAGCGTCCGTCTAGCCTAGTTCACCCTGATAGTGTCGGCAATGCGTACCCGTTTTCTCTAGTTCCTTCAGTCAGGGAAACAGAAAACGAAGCTTGTGATGCTGAACTTAAAGAAATTGATTTTTGTTTGTTGAGTCTGTGTGTGGTATGTGAGTTTTTTGGGGTAGGTTATAGAATGTCCTCGAAGCGCTAGGAGGAGTCCAGTGTTATAGTGTCTTGCTATAGTAATTATCTTGTGTAATAGTTAATATATCCACACTTGTATCCACACTTTCACATCCACACTACATAATTACTGGAAATATTCGCTCTTACTGGATTAACCCCTTCACTCCTAGATCTTTCCATTAATATATAAAATAGTCTGTTATTACCCATAAAAGTACGAAAAGTAACTGAATATACCAAATGAGTTAGTGGACAAGGATACAAAACAGGTCATATCTATAAAATATTTCTTATATTCACTAAAAAGCGTCTAATGGTACCCAAATTACAATGGAAATTAAGTTCTGGTCCTCAAGGGGTTAATATATCCACACTTGTATCCACATTACACATCCACACTACATAATTACTGGAAATATTTGCTCCTACTGGATTAATAGACCTATAACTACAGAAGAAAATAATTACGGAAAAACAGGAAAACACAGAGAATGGAGGGTAGAAAAGGGACACTATTATAAAATGATCCTTGGAGGCATAGGTACCGTCAATAACACTATAGTCGCCACTGCACTAATGTCGTCAGGCGTATTTTACAGGCGAATATTACGAATGTTAGCATCACTACAGACTTGTATGTGCCACTGAAGACACGTACATAATAATGAAATACTGTGCATGCCTCTTTAATGACGCATACAAATCAGTGGTGATGCTAAAATTCGTGATATATGGCACCTGGCGACACTAGTGCAGTGGTGACTATAGTGTTGTTGACGGTAGGGGAAGTGCTTGCATAGAGGGAGGAGAGTAAAAGAAGAGGGAGGAGTGAATGCATGAGTGTCGCCTTCACTTACGGCTTGTTACTGCCTGCGTCACTCGCCCACTCACTGCCGCCGCTCAGGGTAACTTGGTAATGGAATTGGAATGCCCTGACGCCGTGTCTCAAAGGACTCCAAATCGGCTTCCATGCACTCTTAATCTCTTCCCTGAGTCTCCTGTGTCCTCCAAATGAGTCTTAGCTTTCTGTGTCTTTGGGTGTCTGTCTGTCTGTCTGTCTACCTTTCTGTGTCCTTCGGTGTCTGTCTGTTTTCTCACTGCCAATCATTTGTTTAGTGATGTAAGTTTAATTAAGTAAGAGATTAAACTGATTTGGTTATGTTTTTGTTATTGGAATAGGTTATCATTCTTGGCTAGTTGTTTTTTTTTTGGTTTTTTTTTACCTGGAAATGTGGTCACGTGATGATGATGATGATGATTGATGATGTATTGATAGCGTGTTGAAACTTGTAACCCACCTGGACAAGAAAACTTTAGAACATCATGAAGTCGAGAGAGAGAGAGAGAGAGAGAGAGAGAGAGAGAGAGAGAGAGAGAGAGAGAGAGAGAGAGAGAGAGAGAGAGAGAGAGAGAGAGAGAGAGACTATACATACATACATACATACCACCCATAAACCAAACAAAACCCATAGAAAGTCTTGTCCTTCTGTCACATTATCATCTCTCTTTTAACCTATTGAGACCTAGAGTGTAATTTCCATTGTATTTTGGCTACCATTAGACGAGTTTAGTTGTTTTGGTGCATATAAGCAATATTTTATAGATATGACCTGTTTAGTATCCTTGTCGACTAACTAATTTGGTATATTGAGTTACTTTTCGTAGTTTTGTGGCTCGACAACAGACGATTTTTTGTATAGTTAAGGAAAGATCTGGGTGTGAAGGGGTTAATCTCCAGCCATACATTCCATGCCAACCCTCCCACATGACAGGAATACCTACTTTCCCCTTCCACCATCGCCTGGAATCTCTTATTTACCACTTAAGCTGGGTGTGGGTGCGACGAGGGGGGACTTTCCTATTGTGTTTGAGACTCAGAAGCACTCTCCGCGCGCTATCATGCCTCTGATGATATAAATAGACGGCCGTACACGATCCATGATGGGTTTGTGGGAGGTGGAGGTGGTGGGTTATGTGGAGTGGGTGGAGGTGGTGAGGGGTGGGTAGGGTGGGTAGGGGGTAGAGTGCGTGCCTTGTGTTAGGGAAAGGAAGGAAGGGGAAAGGGAGGCTAAAGTGTGCGTGCGTGCGTGCGGTATAAAGGTAGAGGTGGAAGGATGGATGGGAGGAAGGTAAGTATGAAGGAGCTATTTTAGGAATCAGACCTAGGGAGAGAGAGAGAGAGAGAGAGAGAGAGAGAGAGAGAGAGAGAGAGAGAGAGAGAGAGAGAGAGAGAGAGAGAGAGAGAGAGAGAGTAGAGAGAAGAGGAGAGAGAGAGAGAGAGAGAGAGAGAGAGAGAGAGAGAGAGAGAGAGAGAGAGAGAGAGAGAGACCTGGTTCTTTATCTACATGCCAGGAAACTTAACACACACACGCGCACGCACGCACGCGCGCACACACACACACACACACACACACACACACACACACACACACACACACACACACACACACACACATTCCTGCCAGCTTGATGTAATGTTAAAGTTTGTTCTGCATGGTCTGTCTAGTGGCAAGGCAGCTTTGAGATCCGCAGTCAGAAAAATAAGATGAAATTACAGTGCATGTCACTCATAGTTCATACCAAAGAGACAGACGCTCGTCAAAATAAAAAAGAAGGTGTATTTTTCCTCTTCATTTATATTTCATAGCGGGGGAAACATCTTGTGAAATGTATGATATGGCGAGACTACGTATCCTTTACTTGTTGTTGTTGTTGTTTTGTTGTTGTTGTTATTGTTGTTGTTGTTGTTGTTATTGTTATTGTTAGTTATTATTGTTGTTATTGTTGTTATTGTTTGTTGTTATTGTTATTGTTATTATTGTTGTTGTTTTTATTGTTGTTGTTGTTGTTGTTATTGTTAGTTATTATTGTTGTTATTGTTATTGTTAGTTATTATTGTTGTTATTGTTATTGTTAGTTGTTATTGTTGTTATTGTTATTGTTAGTTATTATTGTTGTTATTGTTGTTGTTGTTGTTATTGTTATTATTGTTGTTGTTTTTATTGTTGTTGTTGTTGTTGTTATTGTTGTTGGTGTTGTTGTTTTTGTTGTTGTTTTCATTACAGAGCCACAAGAAGGGAAATATCAGTGCATGATGTAATGAAGTTTAATCGTTGTTTTTTGTTTGTTTTTGGTAAAGGGGGATTGTCAAGAAAAAAATATTAGTTGTGTATAGGATAAAAAAAAAAGGTGTATTGTACGGGGTTATATTACACGTTTGTAACATGAAACTAATTGATATTAATATTGTACATCAAAAGAAGAAAAAAAGGCTGTTCCTTTGTCACATTCTTATCAATAACAAGATTTTTTCCCACTTTTTACACACACACACACACACACCCACACCCACAACACACCACACATCATCATCATCATCTTCCCAGGTTTCATCTCTTGAGAACACTGAAAGAAGCCCCATCAAATATTCCTATTTTTACCTTGTCATTGTCAACGCCGGTGCTATTTTTGGCCAGGGTCGTGTTCTGTGAGGGAACTATAGGGTAAATTATTATATATGGTTGAGAGTTACGTCTTTATAGTCCGTATACGTGCCTCAGTTTGGAAAATAAAGGAAGTCTTACTGTAATTAATTTTCCCGAGATACACACTGTCACGGCCCTGACGGACAGCCAACACGCTAAGCCCAGTACACAACAGTAATCCTCTCTGTTACGTGGACCCGAATCTATGTTCCTTGAGGTCGCCAGTTGCAACCCTGGAAGGGCTTGCAACACACCCTTGATTCCCCAAAGTTCCGCTATTAGTGTACGCGGTAAGAGGATTGAAACGCTATCTAACTTATCTCTATTTTATTATCTAACTTAAACTGTAGGTATTATTGGGCAAGACAGTTACACTGATTTTCATACCTCGGGAAACCAGGCCTTTCCCTTACATATAATTACACTCCACAAAACTCTACGCACGCCGCGTCCTTGTCTCAGATGACACTAGACTTCAGAGACTTCCACGTATCCACAAGATATATACTCTGCGCGTCTTGAAAAGCGCTACACAAGAATACAACACAAACACGATCACAGCTCCTCCCTAACCACAACTATTTCTCTGAGACTCCCTAATCACACTAGAATACAGGATAATTACAGTACCTCCTGTTTCTCCAATAAACACTCTCTGAACTCTCTGACTCTTGATTATACTTGCACACCTACACAATTACAGGCCGAAGTCCTACCACAAGGTAAACACAGGAAGAACCTTACCTCAGCTATCTGTTGCATAGAGAGCCTTCCCGGGCACCTCCTACACAGCGCCCACTACCTCCACACAAGACCCTTGACCTCCCCGTTGTTCCTCCTTTTATCACTTCCTATGGCCTGCCTCCTAAATCCTTCCAACAAGAGCGTCAGGTCAGAGCCCAGCTGGTTAATCCCTTCACTCGTACCGCCTGACCTCCCAAACTCTCTTAACGAGAGTTCCAAGCCGCCCAGCTGAATAATCCCTCCCCCGGACCATTAAGCACCTGGCCTCTTTATTTTCCTCTCAAGTCCTACAGACGTCACAACACAGACAGACAAACATTAATAGGTATACAGGTAAACAGGGCAGTATTTTTTCTGTATCTACCAATAAAGAAAGACGTAGCAAAAGATAATGATAATCCGATCAAACACTGTCTATGCATTTTTTTCTATCAACCATGTATAGTAAGTAATTCTTCCTTCGATTTGGTAACGTAATACTACAACCTTTTTTTATTATTTATTTAAGGGAATATTATGTCTCCACAGAAATACTAAGTTTAAATTTAGCACATGGCGTATCTGCTTATGTATACAGATAGTGAAAGTTTTAAGTCTTCACTCATATATTATTGTCGAAGTAAAGATGTGGTATTTATTTTTTCGAGGAAATGAGTTTAACTTTAGCAATATTTGTGAAAAGAAGGGAGTTTGAAGAAGATAGGATGCGGCGAAGAACCTGAAGTGGCATAGCTCTCTCTCTCTCTCTCTCTCTCTCTCTCTCTCTCTCTCTCTCTCTCTCTCTCTCTCTCTCCTCTCTCTCTCTCTCTCTCTCTCTCATTCTTCTTACTTCTCTTCTTTCTCTATCTCTTCTTTCTCATTTCTCATTCTCTCTCTTCTCATTTCTCTCTCTCTCTCTCTCTCTCTCTCTCTCTCTCTCTCTCTCTCTCTCTCTCTCTCTCTCTGTCCCAGAAATTTAATTGAATCCTGTAATTTTTGTGGTTTTTCTGGCTCTGAGCGGCAGGACGGCGACTGTGATGAAGCAGGTCGGACACGTGAAAGAAGGCCGGGGTGTAGGCTGCTCTGTTCTTTGTGTCCTCCTCCTCCTCCTCCTTCCTCCTCCTCCTCCTCCTCCTCCCATCTTCTTTTTCTTCTTCTTTGTTATTTTCCTCTTATTCATTCTCATAATTTTTTTGTCGACCTCTTCTTTTCCCTCTTTTGTTTCTTCTTCCTCTTCCTCCTCTTACTTATCCTCTTATTTATGTATTCAAGTTACGTATTACAGAACGGCTAAAACACAACACACACACACACACACACACACACACACACACCACACACACACACACACTGTAATCACACTAATGTCAACGTAAACTTACTTTCCTTATCCACGCTAGGGTTACTTTTGTTGAGTATCTGGTATATAAATGTGATATACTATAACACTAATACAACCTTATAATACCATAGACCTCCCTATTTTTACCCCACACCCTTCACCATCTGGCATGTTTTACCCTTAGTGCATTTCTCCTCGTCACATTCAGTATAATATATTTTGTTTATTTATCTACCTTATCATTCCTGTCACGCCACGTCTCACCTTACTTGACACCCTCCGTTTCCAGCTCCTTCCTTACTCAGCTTCGATACTGTTTCTGAACGTTTCTATTTTTGTACAGTACGGTTTTCTTTTCTTCCTCCTCACCTCTCCTGTTTTTTCGTTCTATTTTCGGTGCACCATCCTCTTATTTTTAATGATGTTGTATATTATAATAAAAAAGGAGACCGAGAAGAAAGTTGGAGGAAGATTTAGTTTTTCCGTGGAGAGCAATGATGAGGAGTAGGAAGATGAGGAGTAGAAAGATGAGGAGGATGAAGAAGAGTTGTAGTAGGAGGAAGAAGAGTAGGAAGAGATGGAAGGTAAAGAATGGTTGGAGGAGGAGGAGTATACAAAGGAATACAAAGGAAGAACAGACAGCAACAGCCCTACTGGGCCAAACGAGGCTGTCTGTGTGACTACTTTCTACCACTAGTCTCTACGTGTTAGAGGTAAAAGAATAATAAAGTTGAAGGCTCCTCCCCACCCACCTCTCCCTCCGGCCGAGGCAGGCAGGAAAAAAAGTGAGAGAAAAAACACCATACAGTATAGAAAAACTGCCATGGAATTTTATAGGACAGATTGAAGGAGAGACAGACTCTAAACTAAAGCTAACGCTACAAAAAAAAAATTTACGTAGGGCCGAAGTAATCGAATGTGGCAGTTGATGCTAAGTATTGATCTAGTTTGTTCTTAAACGATTCAACCGTGTTACTATTAACTACTTGTGCTGGAAGAGAGTTCCATAGTAGGAGGAAGAAGGCGAGGTAGGTGAAGAAGGGTTGGAGAAGGAGAAATAAAAGGAGTATGTGTTTAACTCTAATTTCCTCCAGTAATGTAAACGAAAGAAAAAGACGTACGACGTACGTGTATTTTGAAATATTTTACCTTATTTTCTGGACCTGGTGATTCTGAAACGTGTGTGTTTATGTCTCTTCTCTCCTCCTCCACATTCTTTCCTCCTCCCCCTCCTCCTCCTTCTCCTCCTCCTCCACATCCTTCCTCCCCCCTCCTCCTCCTCCTCCTCCTCCTCCTCCTAATATATTTAAATCAGGTGGTCCGGAGCCTACAAGGGAAATAGTATCCTAGATTTAGTTTTCACTACCGACATTGATCTGATTGATTACTGCATATAGGTGAACATTTGGCAAACAGTGATCACAGGCTAATCAGATGCGGCATAAATTGCAATGTAGACATCACAAAAAACGGTTTATTAGTCCCAAATTATAATAAAGAGATTTCACGAAGATCAGCAGGGTACTAAGCGAAGTTGAATGGATTGACCTACTAAATGGTAATACGCCGAAAACATGTGAAATGTATTCCCCTAATAACTCCAATCGTGGTGGAAAAAACATTTTTCCCAATGGTAAGAAAACGTTTGAATAACATAAACAGACCCAGTTGGATGAATAATAAACCAACAAATCATTGGCAGAAGCGCCGAGCGTATAAAGTTTACAAAAGATCAAATGCAGACTGCGATTCTAGAGAATACAATGACGTCAAACGTCGCTGCAAAGGACTAATTAAGTCAAAAAAAGCGCGAGTATGAGAAAAAATTGCAAAGGAATCCAAATCAAACCCGAAAAGGTTCTTTCAATACGTTCGAAGTAAGAAAAACGTCAAAACAAGTATTGGACCACTGAAAGATAAAAATAATTCTTTGGTAAATGATAATAAGAGTATGGCGTTCGTACTCAATGAATACTTTAATGCGGTATTTATTAAAGAAGACGAAACTCCATTACCAGAACCAGTAAACATGTATGCAGGACTCGAAAGGGATAGACTGGTAATAGGAGAGATAACATAGACGAAATATCAAGTATTTGCTGAAACTTAAACCCAGAAAAACCCGTGGGGGTGGACGAAATCTCGCCGCGACTACTTCGCGAATGTCACAGTCAACTTTCGCTCCCATTAAAGATTATTTTTCAATAAATCGCTATGTGAAAAAAATGTTCCTAGTATTGGAAATTAGCTAATGTTCACCAATATTCAAGAAAGGGAGTAAGACCCCTCGCAGTAATTATCGCCCAATTAGTCTAACGTCCGTGATTGTTAAACTATTTGAGAAATATTGCGGGATAAAATAGTGTCTTTTCTCGATGAAAATAACTCAATACTAAACCCCCAGCATGGATTTCGAAATAAAGATCCTGCTTAAAAAACCTATTTCAAATTTTTTTAATGTCATTTTTTCAAACTGGGACGCTAAAATTCCTCGGATGTAATATACCTTGATTTTCAGAAAGCTTCGATACAGTTCCCCATAAGGACTGTTGACCAAGCTCAGGGCACAAATGGCATAGGAGAGCAATTATGTTCATGGATTGGCGATTGGCTTTCAATCGTAAACAACGGGTAGTAATAAATGGTGAGGCATCTGATTGGTTAGATTTCACTAGTGGGGTGCCTCAGGGCTCGGTCTTGGGTCCTACTCTTTTTCTGAAAATATATCAACGATCGGACTGCGACTTGTATCTAAAATATCGAAATTTGCAGATGACACCAAATTAGCGTAAAGCATATACTAAGAAAACTGCGAACTCATACAAAGTGATCTCGACAAACTATCAGATTGGAGTGATAAATGGCTATT
>JACEEZ010009866.1:57500-65000 GCA_016584305.1 Chionoecetes opilio | reverse complement strand
CTCCTCCTCCTTTCCGGCATTCTTTCATCTCCTCCTCCTCCTCCTCCTCCTCCTCCTCCTCCTCCTCCTCCTCCATCCACCATTCTCCTTTTGTGGTAAAATTGTTCCTTGATTCAATTTCTCTTTGACTTTGCCCTCCCACCTCTTTTCAGAGTCTTGGATTTCAACTCGACTCTCTTTTATGTTCCTCTATGTTATTCTCTTCCTATTCTCTTCCTTCTATTCTCTTCTTTACTTCTATTTCCTTATTTTCTTCTCTTCTTCTTCCTTCCAACCTTTCACTCCTTCATGTCTTCTCTTCAACCTCTGGCTCATGTGTTCCGCCCACTCTGCCGCCTTTGCCATTTTCCTTTTTTTCTTAGTTTCTTCGTAACCTTTCGTCAACTCTTCATTTTTAATATGACTTTCACACATATTCAGCTCTCTCTCTCTCTCTCTCTCTCTCTCTCTCTCTCTCTCTCTCTCTCTCTCTCTCTCTCTCTCTCTCTTTCTCTCTTTCTCTTTCTCTCTCTCCTCCTCTCTCTCTCTCCTCCTCTCCTCTCTCTCTCTCTCTCTCTCCTCTCCTCTTCTCTCCTCTCTCTCTCCTCCTCTCCTTCTCTCTCTCTCTCTCTTCGTTTATTGACTATTTCTATCTACTTATATCTCTACCTATCCTTCCTCCTCCTCCTCCTCCTCCTCCTCCTCCTCCTCCTCCTCCTCCTCCTCCTCCTCCTCCTCCTCCTCTACCGTCTACACAACCCCTCCCACACGTCTCAGACAGCCTCGAGTAAACGGTCACTACTACAACTTTTGACCTGTGACGGGTTGTGGTTCAGTAAGGGCCCTGACAGTTAGTGACCACCATCGGGATTTATATACCAGGGGTCCACTGCTGCAGGGGGCATTGAAGTGTACGGCGTCCTACTTGGAAAGTGCACTACCGCAGTGGATTGAAACGGAGTTGGGGCCTGGTTGACTGCTGCCTCCCAAGAAAGCGCCAGACAAGGCTGCAGCACCACCCTTGAACTTCCACACTGAGCCTACACCAACATTACATTAGACCTCATGACACACACAGATAGCCCCGAGTTAACGGTTACCACTACTACTCTCGACCTGTAACGGGCTGTGGATCAGTAAGGGTCCTGACAGTTAGTGACCACCATCGGGATTTAAGGTACCAAGGGTCACTGCTGCAGGGGGCATTGAAGTGTACGGCGTCCTACATGGAAAGTACACAATCTGCAGTGGATTGAACGGAGCTGGGGCCTGATTGACTGCTGCCTCCCAAGAAAGCGCCAGGCAAGGCTGCCGCACCACCCTTGAACCTCCACATTGTGTTCCCACCATTACAAAACACACATAACATAACCCCACTATCAAGCACTAAACCTACCCCCACAAACATTGTAGTAGTTAGCCATAGATTACAGCTTTCAACTTTCCTCACAAATTCAATGCAGTTTTTCTATATTGCAAGGTATCACTTCATTTCCGGCCAGCTTCGGCTGGAGGGATGGGTGCGTGGGGAGGAGCCTTCTACTTTCCTATCCTTTCTCTTATTATCTAGTTAGTGTAGTGTAGTTAAAGCAAACAGCCTTGTAAGGACGTATTGGTCTGTTGCTGTTTGTGTTTCCTTTGTAATCCTTTGTAATCTTCCTCCTCCTCCTCCTCGTCCATCCCACGTGGCACATATTGCGCTTCCTTCAGAATAAAATTTCCATCTTTGCCATAAAATTTCCATACGTGCTATTTTTAAAAAGGAGATACGATGTTGTTGTCTTACTTTTCTCCCTGGTGACTCATTGGCGGGACGCAGAGGTGGGTGGGGAGGAGCCTTACCCTGTTGTGCCTTGTTCTCTTACATGTATCTTGCCTGTATTGCTCTTGTTAAGGACACGTTCTCGTTATAGATTTATTTTTTCGTGTATATTTATCTCCCTCTTCCTTTTTATCCACCTTTTCTTCCATCTGGTTCTTTTATTTCGTTTTATTTATGTTCATCTGACACACCCTTCCTCTTTTTTTTCTCTCATTTCGCTCATCATGTTTGTGGTTATCCCTCTCCCTCTCTATTATTATCTCCCTCTCCCTTCTTCTCCACCTCTTCTCTTTTGATATGCCATCTTCTTTCTTCCTTCCCAATTACTTATTCACCTTCATTCTGCTCCCAAGACCTTATTGTAAGATTTTTTTTTACTACTCGAACTTCAAGTCTTTTTTATATCATTCCCACCCTTCCTTTTCTCCTCACCCTTCCTTCCTTCCTTCCTTCCTTCCTTCCTTCCTTCCTTCCTTCCTTCCTTCCTTCCTCTTCCTTCCTTCCTTCCTTCCTTTTATATTTCCCTTCATTCTACTCCCCTTCTTCCTTTTGAGAACCCACGCCCTTCCCTCTTTATTATATCCTCCTCCTCTTCCTCCTCTTCTTGCTTTGTTGTCCATACCAATTCAGCCATTTCTCTTTGACGTCTTTCAAAACACGTTCATGGTAAGAGTATTACGTGTGTGTGTGTGTGTGTGTGTGTGTGTGTGTGTGTGTGTGTGTGTGTGTGTGTGTGTGTGTGTGTGTGTGTGTGTGTGTGTGTGTTAGCCTTTTGGTCACTCCTCCTCCTCCTCCTCCTCCTCCTCCTCCTCCTCCTCTTCCTCCTCCTCTTCTTCTTCTTGCCACCTGTCTCCTCGGCACTCATTCTTCCATGCTCTTTCGTTGACCTAAGCTCCTTTCCTCCTCCTTCTTTTCACCTTTTCTCCTTACTCTTTTTCCTTCTTACTCCTTACTCTTTTTTCTTCTTACTCTTACTCCTACTTTTTTTCCCCTTTTCTTGTTTTCTTTTTCTTCGTTATTCGACCAGATTCCAGTGTGGTGGCGGTGATGAAGGTGGTGAATGTGGTTGAGCGATGGTGGTAGTGAGTTGTGGTTGTTGCATGATTGTTGTTGTTTTGATGGTGGTAGTAATTCATATTGGTTATCTATACGTAATGACAAGTGTATGTCGTCCCCGTTATAGTGCGTGTGTGTATGTGTGGGTGTGTGTGTGTGTGTCTGTCTGGGTGTGTGTGTGTCTGTCTGGGTGTGGGTGTGTGTATGTGTGTGTGTGTGTGTGTGTGTGTGTGGGTGTGTGTGTGTGGTGTGGGTGTGTGTGTGGGTGTGTGTGGTATATCCCCTTTTGGTTCTCCTTTATGGAGAACCAATAGGTTCTCTCCTCAATCTCTCCTCTATGAATGTTGGTAGAAAAAACCCTGGTAATAGATACACCATAAGCAATGTATCGCTGAAAAGATCAGAAGGTGAAAAAGATCTTGGAGTGAGGGTGAGCCCAGAACTCCGACCTAGGAAACAATGTATTGAGGCCAGAAATAGAGCTAATAGAGTATTAGGATTCATTACCAGAAGTTTTAAAAGTAGAAGTGCGGAAGTTATGTCTAAAGCTTTATCTGGCTCTAGTCAGTCCTCACCTAGACTATGCAGTTCAGTTTTGGTCTCCATATTACAGGATGGATATAGTGTTGTTAGAAAAAGTGCAGAGAAGGATGACCAAAATGATATAAGGGATGCGTAACTTTAGTTATGAGAGGAGATTGAAGTTATTAAAATTACACTCACTCGAGAGACGCAGAGTAAGGGGCGATCTGATAGAAGTTTTTAAGTAGATAAAGGGATTTAATAAAGGAGAGGTAGGAAAAGTTCTTACGGCTTTTAACCAGGGTAGAACAAGAAGTAACGGATTCAAGCTGGAAAAGCGTAGATTTAGAAAGGAAATAGGGAAAAACTGGTTCACAAATAGGGTGGTGAATGAATGGAATGGTCTCAGTAGACAGGTAGTTAGTGCTGAGTCATTGGGGAGCTTTAAAGGGGAGCTGGATAGGTTCATGGATGGGGATGAAAGGTGGATGTAGGTAGTGTTAGGTGACAGGAACTACCACGTGTAGGCCTCGCGGCCTCTTGTAGCTTCCTTATTTTCTTATGTTGTTATGTTATGTTCCTTTCTGTTACATCGCAATCCTATCACGAACACACCACAAGACTTTTCATAAAGGAAGAATAAGAGGATGTGTATAGGATATGTGCTTCCTTTGATATCCCGCACCTCAAGGCCTTTCTTTGAGCACCTGCGGTATGTTTTTGTGCACCTATGTTTCGAGCCTTTATTTTGGTAAATTTCCAGATGAACACCGAACTTCCTTTGGTGGACGAAACTATTTTTTTCTGGTGAGTTTTGATGTGTTGTGAATTAACCTGTTAACCGTTTCTGTCGCATATCACTTTTTTTGTGATTTGCAACAAAAATGACAAAAAAACAAATTGAACCTAACCGATATACCTAACCTAACCTTTACCTAACCTAACCTAACCTAACCTATACCTAACCTAATCTAATCTAATCTAACCTAACCTTTACCTAACAACAATCAAATTATTTGCGGCAGAAACGTTTAGCAGATTTATTCAAAACACATCAAAATTCACCAGAAAAAAATATCGTCCACCAAAGTGAATTCGGTGTTCATCTGGAATAATACCCTTTTTTTGAGCACCTATGATCTTCTGCACTTATGTTTCGAGCACCTATTTCCTTGGGTGTCCTATAGTTCGCCTCCAAGACCTCCTTTGTCTCCCTAGCGAGGCTTAATTGCAATAAGGAGGGATAACTTTCCGTCTCTTCCCAATCATGGCCGCACACTTCTGGCCGGGATGGCGCGAACTAACCGATGCTTTTCAGGTCACCAATCTAGAGACTGATCTGAATTAACATCTTAAAGTCTTTTGAGAGAGGAGTATCAAGATAGGTTTTGAATTATGTTGGTCATCCCTTTCTAGAACTCTTTAGCTACTCGTTTAACCCCTTGAGGCCCAGAACGTTATTTCCATTGTAATTTAGGTACCATTAGACGATTTTTAGTGAATATAAGAAATGTTTTATAGATATGACCTGTTTAGTATCCTTGTCCACTAACTAATTTGATATATTAAGTTACTTTAAGTAATTTTATGGCTAAGAACAGACGATTTTTTACAGCCAAGGAAAGATCTGGGCGTGAAGGGGTTAACAGGGACTGGCAATAGGTAGGTTTTTTTGTTGTTAGTTTTTTTTCTTATCATTATAACGTGAGGAAATATTAAACTTTTTTTTTTTTTTTTTTTGTATGTGTGTGGTGTGTGTGTGTGTGTGGTGTGTGTGTGTGTGTGTCTGTCTGTCTGTCTGTCTGTGTGTGTGTATGTGTGTCTCTCTCTCTCTCTCTCTCTCTCTCTCTCTCTCTCTCTCTCTCTCTCTCTTCTCTCTCTCTCTCTCTCTCTCTCTCTCTCTCTTCTCTCTCTCCTCTCTCTCTCTCTCTCTCTCTCTCTCTCTCTCTCTCTCTCTCTCTCTCTCTCTCTCTCTCTCTCTCCTCTTAGTAGGTCAGTACGCCTCCACATAGTTATAGCTACAGGATATGTACGTGCATTAAGGCTGACCTCGTTTCCCATCACCGCCATAAAAGGGAACAAGTAGCGCGGCACATGAAAAAATAAGGAAATGGGAGAAAAAAATCACTTTGTGTAATATCTTGGATTTTTCTTTGTCGTTTGAAATGTAGACGCTCTGAAAGTAACAAATCCGGGTCTTCTGAAGCCATGTTTATGCTTTTATGTTGGAAATCAGGTGGTGAAAAAGCGTAGTGATTAAATGAATGAATGAGGTTGTTTGTTTTTTGTTTTGTTTTACGTTGGAGCCTAAAGCGCCTGTAGGCTTCTTCTTTTTTTTCTTCTTTTTTGAGGACTCAGGTGATTTGTAAATTAGTAGAGTAGTAAAGATTTCAGGTCAAAAGAATCATCGTATCTTGCCTTCCCATCATCACCCCCTATTATTCTCTTTGTCTGTATAGAAGGAAGTAGAAGGAGAGACATTTTTTGGTTCTCCTTCTCTCAAGGTCGCAATGGCGTTATAAATTGTCCTTGTAGAAGACTGACACATCTTTAAATGAACAGCCATTCTTTCTCTCCCGAATGACGCGAGGTTTTAAAAGACCGTCGTTTATATTCGGGGTTGAGGGCACGCTTAAAGACCCTGGATTTAGTGTTCCTTGGTGGAAGAGTTGTGGTAATGGTGGTGGTGGTGGAAGAGAAGGAAGAAGGGGTAATGGTGGTGGTGGTGGAAGAGGAGGAAGGAGTGTGATGGTTGTGGTAGTGGTGGTGGAAGAGGTGGAAGAAGTGTGATGGTTTGGGTAGTAGTGGTGGTGGCAGAGGTGGAAGAAGGGGTAATGGTTTGGGTAGTAGTGGTGGAAGAAGTGTGATGGTTTGGGTAGTAGTGGTGGTGGTGGTGGATGAGGTTGTGTTGGTCGATATTTAACGTGATTTCAAGAGTGCGTTGGAGGTATGTTTGTGGTTGTAGTGGTGGTGGTGGTGGTGGTGGTGGTGGTAGTGTTGTTGGTCGATACAGAATGTGGCATCAGGAAATAATTTTATGTTAGTGATTCAATAATTTATTCTCGTGGCTTGTGGATGTTGTAAGACGGTCACGTATGTTTCAGTATGGATTTTATGTTTCATTTATATGGTCATTTATTTATATGATTATATGTTTTAGTAAATGTGGTCACTTACACGAAGAGGAATTGGGAAGAGCACTTAGTTGTTTGCTTGTATTTGTTGTGGTTTGTATGGAAAGGTGAATGGTTAGTGTTGAAAGAAAGGAAGATAGGATTGCATAGGAAGGGTACTTTTTATAGGTTAACAGGATGGAAAATAACAGGTATAGTTGAGGGCACAAAGAGAGAAAAAATTGAAAGTAAAAAAAAAAATGTTCTTGGTTCCTTCCTATCCTTCGAGAAAACTATAAAGATAACAAAGTAATGGAAAAAATATATAGCAAGAAATTATTTAGCCCGAGTTCTTAGCAATCTAGTCCCAATCAATTATCAAATATAAGAGAGAAAAACGATACATCTAAAATACCATAACTTACAATGGAGAGAAGGGAAAGGAATATAAAAGACATATTATAACTCTTCCTCAAGTTCTTCGCACCATCACCATCACCACCATCACCTTCACCATCATCATCATTATCATTATCCACAGTTAACCCCTTGAGGCCCAGAACGTAATTTCCATTGTAATTTGGGTACCATTAGACGATTTTAATTAATATAAGCAATGTTTTTTAGATATGACCTGTTTAGTATCTTTGTCCACTTGCTAATTTGGTATATTATGCTACTTTTAGAAATTTTATGGCTAACAACAACCGATTTTATAATGCAAAGGAAAGATCTGGGCGTGAAGGGGTTAAGGGAGTAATGGATGAGGTTTAAGATACACAGATACGAGATACAATGATTGTGGTTAATTTACGCTGACGCGCCTGACGAATCTGCGACGCGTGATGGTGATGATAATGGTTCTGGTGGTGAGGGGATGAAGATGAATGGGCGGGTTGCGGTGTGGCGTTAATGGGGTGAATGAAAGGGTCGTTATTGTAGTGGTTAGAGGAAGAGGAGAGAAAAAGAGAGATAGAAATAGATAAAAGTAGATGGGTGTTTCTAAAT
>JACEEZ010009866.1:15000-52500 GCA_016584305.1 Chionoecetes opilio | reverse complement strand
CGATTATAACGTCAAGCGAATTGGTTCGCAAATATTGATTGGACCATATCGAAATGAAGGCCTTTGATGTTTTCCGTGTTTTGTGTCATGTTCCTTCTCTCTCTCTCTCTCTCTCTCTCTCTCCTCTCTCTCTCTCTCCCCTCTCTCTCTCTCTCTCTCTCTCTCTCTCTCTCTCTCTCTCTCTCCTCTCTCTCTCTCTCTCTCTCTCCTCCTCTCTCTCTCTCTCTCTCTCTCTCTCTCTCTCTCTCTCTCTCTCTCTCTCTCTCTCTCTCTCTCTCTCTCTCTCTCTCTCTCTCTCTCTCTCTCTCACACATTTTGTTGCAATTAAGTGGAATGTGATGCAAATTAATCATGTTTTGATTCATGGCGCGCGCGCCACCACACACACACACACACACACACCACACACACACACACACACACACACACCACACACCACACACACTTTACTGCATTTTGACGCCTACACGTGTCATTATTTCCTCTTCCTTCTCATCCTCCTCTATTTTTTCCCTCTATTTCCTCCTCCTCCTCCTCCTCCCTCCTCCTCCTCCTCCTCCTCCTCCTCCTCCTCCTCCTCTCTCCTCCGCATCGCGTACCCAGGACACTCAAACTTGATTTCTCTGAATTTCTTGCTGCTCTGTGTCACCTTTGTGTGTGTGTGTGTGTGTGTAGTGTGTGTATGTGTGTGTTGTGTGTGTGTGTGTGTGTGTGTGTGTGTGTGTGTGTGTGTGTGTGTGTGTGTGTGTGTGTGTGTGTGTGTGTGTGGTGTGTGTGTGTGTGTGTGTGTGTGTGTGTGCTCGTTCTCCTGGCAGAGTGTGAAGGCGAGATAAATTAGCCCCGGCTTGTGACAAATAGTAATTATTCTTGCATGAGATTCAGGCCGCACGTGGGCATTCAGCTCAAACCCGCCGCGTCGTAATTACACAGCCAAGGGCGCGTCCTCTATTGCGCGCCAACCAACGAGGCCGTAGAGCAGAATACGTGTGTGGTGCGTGGATGCGTGTTTGATGCGTGTGTTGATGCGTGTGTTGATGCGTGTGTGGTGCGTGGGTGATACGTGTGTTGATGCGTGTGTGGTGCGTGGGTGATACGTGTGTTGATGCGTGTGTAGTGCGTGTGTGGTGCGTGGGTGATGCTCGTGTGGTGTGTGTATGATGCGTGTGTAGTACGTGTGCAGTGCGTGTGTGAAGCGTGGCGCCTCGTTGCCCGCATATCTGAAATCACCTGGCGTGTGGCAAGGACTTGGAAATGTCAACCCACGCGCCACCAAGATGTTTTTTTTTTTTTTTTTTTTTTAAATTATATTTTTACATTCGTGCCTATAGCGCCTGTAGTCAGTGACCTCCAGGGGTGGAATGGTAGGCCTTGGAGGTTCACTTGAGGGCTGTGATGATCGGCCCTCACCCGTGGAAAGGATTTTTATATTGACGCCTGTGATTAGAGGCTCATGCCGCCCCCCTGTGTCCTCCGATGCACTCGCAATCGAATATGGAGTTAGAGGGTTAAGGAGCACGCCACTCGGAGACGCTAACCACTCTGCTACCGCCTTCCTCACGGTACAAGAATTACAAAGACTCGCCCTTTTGTATCTCCTCTTCGTCGTATTGCGCAGTCATCGTCGTCGTCGATTGCGCAGTCATCGTCACATTTAACATAACCGGAGTTGCTCTCAAGTTGTGGCTCCGCAAAATAAAATAAAAACATATTGTCGTTATAGATTTACGTGGAAATCTTGCGTTTGTTTTTTAAAGGGAATTGATTTAGGTTAAAAAGTATTGTATGCAACCGAGAAGTTATGAGAATCTCAAGGCTACTGCTGCTGCTAAACTTATTGTGTGTTTATTGAGAGAGAGAGAGAGAGAGAGAGAGAGAGAGAGAGAGAGAGAGAGAGAGAGAGAGAGAGAGAGAGAGAGAGAGAGAGAGAGAGAGAGAGAGACTCATTGATGGGACCATTTCCAGTTGACAGTACAGCCATAAGGGTGACTAACGGACGCTCCCACATGTGACTTCCACCCTTTCAGTCACCATCATCACTATCACCACCATTATTGCCACCATTTCATCTTCCCGCTCCTCTCCTTCCACTGGCTATCACACGTTTAAATTTTTCCCCTTCCCCCAATCCCCCAATAATGGCTTCCCAACTATTACTCCTCCACATCCTTTCTCTCGTCTCGCTAACCTCTGTTCCACCACACGTTCCCCCTCTGCCTTCTCACCTCTTCCTCTAATGACTCTTCTTCTTTCCTCTTCCTCTGTACCTTTTCAACCTTCATATCCTCCTCCTCCTCCTCCTCTCCTCCTCCTCCTCCTCCTCCTCCTCCTCCTCCTCCTCCTCCTCCTCCTCCTCCTCCTCCTCTCTCAGTTCCTCTCACCCTTTCCCTCCTTCCTCTTCAATCCTACCACTCTCTTCTTCTTCCTGCCCCGTTCCTCCTTCTTCTTTACCCCGATTCACATTCCATATTTCTTACTTTTTAGTAGCATTGGAATACATCGCGGGTTTCAATTTTTTATCTCTTCGGCATTTTGAAGACTTTTTTGACCTATCCTTCCTTCATTCCTCCCTTTCTGTTCTTCCTTCATTCCTCCCTTTCTATCCTTCCTCTATTCCTTCCTTTCTGTCCTTCTTTTATTCCTTGCTTTTACATGGGATCAAAAAGGTAGTAGACTTGTATACTTATTACCTATTCTACGACGCTATAATGGTGTTTATAAACTCTACTGGGCCTATGTATAATCTAAGCTTATTTATAAAGGTTCTTGAATCTTTAACGGCACCAGGAAGGGATCGGAACATATTTCCTTTATCAATATACTGTATAGAGAGGGGAAAGCACATTATTTTTGTCTAGCCGCGATGGTGTTATCTTTGCTAGGGAAATTTATCTGTTATCCAAATTCGGTAAGTGGTAACATGGTAACGTCAAACATAACGGCCAAATTCGGTAACATGGTAGTATATTCTCTCTCTGCTTATATATGCTTAAATATTTATGAAATTAATTATGGTTTTGAGTATGCTACACACACCAACGTCCAAACAAGACTCACAAACATCTTAAAATCCCCTTATGTAGAACCAGTCATGCCCAACACAGCGTCATATTCAGAGGCTCTAAACTCTGGAATGAAGCTCCACTAGATATTAAAACCAGACCCTTTAACTCATTTAAATTACAAGTTAAACTACAGTTAAAAACTGCATACTAAGACTCTTACAGTTTGATACAATCATAATTACAGAGTGCCATACAGCAATCTTATTAGAACATCATATATGTGGTGTAATTCATGGCAGTTGGTATTATTATTATTATTATTATTATTATTATTATCATTATTATTATTATCATTATTATTATTATTGTTGTTGTTGTTGTTGTTCCTATTATTGTCATTAATTATTATTGTTAATATTATTATTATTATTATTATTTATTATCATTTTTAGTACGATTATTATTATTAATCCTCTACTACCACTACTACTACTACTACTACTGCTACTGCTACTACTACTACTAACTACTTAATATAATGATAGTATTATAATTATTGCTACTACTAATATTACTGTTATTATTATCATTATTATTATTATTATTATTATTATTTTTATTATTATTATTATTATATTGTTATTATTACTATTACTATTATAATTTTTTATTACAACACTACTACTACTATTACTGCTACTACTACTACTACTACTTTTTATACTACTAATTGTATTTCCCGTATTCACGACTGCTCTAGCTAACCAGTAGTGCATAGCGTCCATAAGGAGCCACGAGCTCAATGGACAAGATTTAGACCTATAAATGTTATTAACTTGTTTTGTAAATATAATGTTAATAAACAATCTCTCTCTCTCTCTCTCTCTCTCTCTCTCTCTCTCTCTCTCTCTCTCTCTCTCTCTCTCTCTCTCTCTCTCTCTCTCTCTCTCTCTCTCTCTCTCTCTCTCTCTCTCTCTCTCTCTCTCTCTCTCTCTCTCTCTCCTCTCTCAGATCCTTTTGTGGTTGGAAATGTTATGCATGTAAGATATATGAAGTCTTTTTTAGGTGGAAGTCTGAAGGGAAACATAAAGATGATTACAAACAGGACACGCAACAACTAAATCGATACAGAAACGCTTGATCGGTAATTCAGTCATAAACTGAGTAGAAATGTTACAGAAGAAAATAGGCAATGGGTATGGGAGAGTATATTACAAAAAAAGTCCTGGCTGTTATGATATGCAGTACATCATAAGAACAAGAAATCATAAACACACACACACACACACACACACACACACACACACACACACACACACACACACACACACACACACACACACACACACACACACACACACACACACACACCCCCACACAACATGAGTTTTGTAAGGTAATAATTATTTTGTTGTTGAATGCACGCCACTTAGATGAATTTATGAGAGAGAGAGAGAGAGAGAGAGAGAGAGAGAGAGAGAGAGAGAGAGAGAGAGAGAGAGAGAGAGAGAGAGAGAGAGAGAGAGAGAAGATACATGCGTCGTAAGGGATGTTTAATGTGCTTGGAAGACAAAGGTGCATCCATAATGAACACACATGCGGCTCCTGGCACAACAACTTCCCTTGTGCCTTCCAACCTGTTCCATTAAGTGAACGGAAATCCATTACGTTTATAGCCTTGCCCTCGACACCTAATGGGAAGGAGGGAGGGAGAGAAGGGAGGGAGGGAGGGAGGGAGGGAGGGAGGGAGGGAGGGAGGGAGAGAGAGAAGGGTAGTAGGGGAAGGGAAGGAGGGAAGGGTAGTAGGGGAAGCTTTACTCTTAACTGGAATACAAATAATCTCTATATTGATGTCAATTCGGGCGATTTTTGTCAACTTGCGTGTGTCATAAATTCTTTCCTGAAATATGTTGGTTGGAATCGATACGACCGCTTCCTCGTATGTCCTGGGATTCCGATGAAGAAACGGGAGGTTGGAGGGTAGTTATCTCTCTTTCTCTCTCTCTCTCTCTCTCTCTCTCTCTCTCTCTCTCTCTCTCTCTCTCTCTCTCTCTCTCTCTCTCTCTCTCTCTCTCTCTCTCTCTCTTGTTGAATTTATCAGGAATCCATCACTTAACTTTCTCCAATTTCGTAGAGATTTTAGCCGAGATTTTTTCGGGGGAATTTCTGGGCCGCGTGTCAGGCGCAGCGACGAGTGGGCTGAGTTGTTGCTGTTCCGGCCAGATGGAGGGAGATGAAAGGCCGACCCTGTGGTGTGGTGGTGGTGGAGAGAGAGAGAGAGAGAGAGAGAGAGAGAGAGAGGAGAGAGAGAGAGAGAGAGAGAGAGAGAGAGAGAGAGAGACCTGTGATGTATAAGCTCAATTATAACTATTCTTAAGTTATTTGTAGTGAAATGTAGAAATGTAAAATTAGAATAGTAGCACATAATGTTGTACAAGTAGTATCTATAAAGACAATATCTATCTATCTATCTATCTATCTATCTATCTATCTATCTATCTATCTATCTATCTTATGTACTCAGTGTGTGTTGAGTGAGATGCGTGAAGTGGGTAGCGGGTGGGTGGTAATGTGCGGCGAAATATGAGTTGCTTCTTGTCTTTCCCCCGAGGCCCTGAAGATCCACCCCGGGGGAATGAAGACCTCAGGGGGCGGGGAGGGGGGGGGTGATTCACGACCTTACAAATGCTTTTCCCTAATTTCCTCCCGGCGGAGTGAAGATGCAGGTCCTCACGGTGTAGTAAATCATGATGTCGTTTCCACAAAATTTAATGTGGCACGGAGGTGATTATAATTAATGGGACCAGATAGGAGGAAATATAGGAGAGGAGAGGATAGAAGGAGGAGGATATAGGATAGAGGAGGGAGGAAGGGACGAGGGGGGGGAAAGATTTTTTTTTTCTTTTTTTTCTTTTTTTCATCACAAAGAACTGTCCAAGGGTAAAAATAAAAAAAAATAAAATAAATAAAATAGAGGTAACAAAAAACCCGATGTGGAGGAAGTGCTGTGAGGTCTGTCCTGGTTTATTTAATGTGAGGAAACTATAAAAAATGAACCCGACTCCCTTGGTAGTTATGGTGGTGGTGGTGGGGGGGAGTGACTTAGTGGTGGTGGTGGTGGAGGGAGAGTGACTTGGTGGTGGTTATGGTGGTGGGGTGAGAGTGACTTGGTGGTGGAGGGAGAGTGACTTGGTGGTGGTTGTGGTGGTGGGGGGAGAGTGACTTGGTGGTGGTGGTGGAGGGAGAGTGACTTGGTGGTGGTTGTGGTAGTAGGGTGACTTGGTGGTGGTTGTGGTGGTAGGGTGACTTGGTGGTGGTAGTTGTGGGGGAGAGTGACTTGGTGGTGGTAGTTGTGGGGAGAGTGACTTGGTGTGGTATGGGGGTAGGTTGGTGGGGGGGAGAGTGACTTGGTGTTAGTGTGGGGAGTTGTGGTGAGTGTCGGGGGGGGAGAGTGACTTGGTGGTGATAGTTGTGGTCGTCGGGGGGGGGAGAGTGACTTGGTGGTGGTTGTGGTGGTGGGGGGAGAGTGACTTGGTGGTGGTTGTGGTGGTGGGGGAGAGTGACTTGGTGGTGGTTGTGGTGGGGGGGGGGAGTGACTTGGTGGTGGTTGTGGTGGTGGGGGGAGAGTGACTTGGTGGTGGTGGTGGAGGGAGAGTGACTTGGTGGTGGTGGTGGAGGGAGAGTGACTTGGTGGTGGTGTGGGGGGGGGAGAGTGACTTGGTGTGTGTGGTGGAGGGAGAGTAACTTGGTGGTGGTTGTGGTGGTGGGGGAGAGTGACTTGGTGGTGGTTGTGGTGGTGGGGGGAGAGTGACTTGGTGGTGGTGGTGGAGGGAGAGTGACTTGGTGGTGGTTGTGGTGGTGGAGGGAGAGTGACTTGGTGGTGGTTGTGGTGGTGGAGGGAGAGTGACTTGGTGGTGGTTGTGGTGGTGGGGGGGAGAGTGACTTGGTGGTGGTTGTGGTGGTGGGGGAGAGTGACTTGGTGGTGAGGGAGAGTGACTTGGTGGTGGTGGGAGAGTGACTTGGTGGTGGTGTTGGTGGTGGGGGAGAGTGACTTGGTGGTGGTTGTGGTGGGTGGGAGGGAGAGTGACTGGTGGTGGTTGTGGTGGTGGGGGGAGAGTGACTTGGTGGTGGTTGTGGTGGTGGAGGGAGAGTGACTTGTGGTGGTTGTGGTGTGGAGGGAGAGTGACTTGGTGGTGGTTGTGGTGGTGGGGGAGAGTGACTTGGTGGTGGTGTGTGGGGTGGAGGGAGAGTGACTTGGTGGTGGTTGTGGTGGTGGGGGGAGAGTGACTTGGTGGTGGTTGTGGTGGTGGGGGAGAGTGACTTGGTGGTGGTTGTGGTGGTGGAGGGAGAGTGACTTGGTGGTGGTTGTGGTGGTGGAGGGAGAGTGACTTGGTGGTGGTGGTGGGGGGAGAGTGACTTGGTGGTGGTTGTGGTGGGGGGGAGAGTGACTTGGTGGTGGTTGTGGTGGTGGAGGGAGAGTGACTTGGTGGTGGTTGTGGTGGTGGGGGAGAGTGACTTGGTGGTGGTGGTGTAGGTGATTTGGTGGTGGTTGTGTGGTGGAGGGAGAGTGACTTGGTGGTGGTTGTGGTGGTAGGGTGACTTGGTGGTGGTAGTTGTGGGGGAGAGTGACTTGGTGGTGGTAGTTGTTGTGGTCGGGGGGGAGAGTGACTTGATGGTGTTGTGGTGGTGGGGGGGGGAGTGACTTGATGGTGGTTGTGTAGGGGGGAGAGTTACTTAGGTGGTGTGATGGGGGGAGAGTGACTTGGTGGTGGTTGTGGTGGTGGGGGGAGAGTGACTTAGTGGTGGTTGTGGTGGTGGGGGGAGAGTGACTTGGTTGTGGTGGTGGGGGGAGAGTGACTTGGTGGTGGTTGTGGTGGTGGGGGGAGAGTGACTTGGTGGTGGTGGTGGTGGTGGAGGGAGAGTGACTTGGTGGTGGTTGTGGTGGTGGGGGAGAGTGACTTGGTGGTGGTTGTGGTGGTGGAGGGAGAGTGACTTGGTGGTGGTTGTGGTGGTGGGGGGAGAGTGACTTGGTGGTGGTTGTGGTGGTGGGGGGAGAGTGACTTGGTGGTGGTTGTGGTGGTGGAGGGAGAGTGACTTGGTGGTGGTGGTGGTGGTGAGAGTGACTTGGTGGTGGTTGTGGTGGTGGTGGGAGAGTGACTTGGTGGTGGTTGTGGTGGTGGAGGGAGAGTGACTTGGTGGTGGTTGTGTGGTGGGGGGAGAGTGACTTGGTGGTGTGGTGGTAGGGTGATTTGGTGTGGTTGTGGTGGTGGAGGGAGAGTGACTTGTGGTGGTATGTGGTGGTAGGGTGACTTGGTGGTGGTAGTTGTGGGGGAGAGTGACTTGGTGGTGGTAGTTGTTGTGGTCGGGGGGGGAGAGTGACTTGATGGTGGTTGTGGTGGGGGGGGGTGGAGTGACTTGATGGTGGTTGTGGTAGGGGGGGAGAGTTACTTAGTGTGGTGATGGGGGGAGAGTGACTTGGTGGTGGTTGTGGTGGTGGGGGGAGAGTGACTTGGTTGTGGTGTGGGGGGAGAGTGACTTGGTGGTGGTTGTGGTGGTGGGGGAGAGTGACTTGGTGGTGGTTGTGGTGGTAGGGTGACTTGGTGGTGGTATTTGTGGGGGAGAGTGACTTTTGGTGTTGTGTTGGAGGGAGAGTGACTTGGTGGTGGTTGTGGTGGTGGGGGGAGAGTGACTTGGTGGGGGTTGTGGGTGGTGGGGGGAGAGTGACTTGGTGGTGGTGGTGGAGGGAGAGTGACTTGGTGGTGGTTGTGGTGGTGGGGGGAGAGTGACTTGGTGGTGTTGTGGTGGTAGGGTGACTTGGTGTGGTTGTGGTGGTGGGGGGAGTGACTTGGTGGTGGTGGTGGAGGGAGAGTGACTTGGTGATGGTTGTGGTGGTGGGGGTAGAGTGACTTAGTGGTGGTTGTGATGGTAGGGTGACTTGGTGGTGGTTGTGGTGGTGGAGGGAGAGTGACTTGGTGGTTGTGGTGGTGGAGGGAGAGTGACTTGGTGGTGGTGGAGGGAGAGTGACTTGGTGGTTGTGGTGGTGGAGGGAGAGTGACTTGGTTGTGGTTGTGGTGGTGGGGGGAGAGTGACTTGGTGGTGGTTGTGGTGGTGGGGGGAGAGTGACTTAGTGGTGGTTGTGGTGGTGGGGGGAGAGTGACTTGGTGGTGGTTGTGGTGGTAGGGGGAGAGTGACTTAAGAACATAAGAAAATAAGGAAGCTACAAGAGGCCGCGAGGCCTACACGTGGTAGTTCCTGTCACCTAACACTACCTACATCCACCTTTCATCCCCATCCATGAACCTATCCAGCTCCCCTTTAAAGCTCCCTAATGACTCCGCACTAACTACCTGTCTACTGAGACCATTCCACTCATTCACCACCCTATTTGTGAACCAGTTTTTCCCTATTTCCTTTCTAAATCTACGCTTTTCCAGCTTGAATCCGTTACTTCTTGTTCTACCCTGGTTAAAAGCGGTAAGAACTTTTCCTACCTCTCCTTTATTAAATCCCTTTATTAAACTTGGTGGTGGTTGTGGTGGTAGGGTGACTTGGTGGTGGTAGTTGTGGGGGAGAGTGACTTGGTGGTTGTGGTGGTCGGGGGGGGAGAGTGACTTGATGGTGGTTGTGGTGGGGGGGGAGAGTGACTTAGTGGTGGTGGTGGTGGGGGGAGAGTGACTTGGTGGTGGTTGTGGTGGTGGGGGGAGAGTGACTTAGTGGTGGTGGTGGAGGGAGAGTGACTTGGTGGTGGTGGTTGTGGTGGAGAATGACTTGGTGGTGGTTGTGGTTGTGGTGGGGGGGGGGGAGAGTGACTTGATGGTGGTTGTGGTTGTGGTGGGGGGGGGAGAGTGACTTGATGGTGGTTGTGGTGGTGGGGTGGGTGATGCCGCGTGTGAGTTGGCGTGGGTGTTGTGGTGGCGTTTCCCCGGGAATTGTGGAAGCATTGTCAGGGAATGCCTAAAGCTGATGGAGGATTGAAGTAATACGCAGCTGAGACGCAAGGCATTGTGGGAGGTGCTGGGGATCGACCTCTTATATGTGTAAAGAAATATAAAAACAACTTGAATGTGACAGATAAGATAATAGGAATGAGTTCAGTGTAGTTTTGAGGGTTTTTTGCCATATAGTGGTAAGGATGGTTCACCTTACACATAAAGTAATAAAGTATAGTATTCCTCTCACTCGTTTAGTTAGAAGTCGTAGGGCCTCTAATATGTGTAAAGAAATATAAAAACAATTTCAATGTGTAAGAGATAAGAGTGAGTTAATAGTTTTGAGATTTTTGCTATATAGTGGTGAGGATTGTTCAGCTTACACATAAACTAACTAAAAGTAATTAGATACCTATAGTAATAATAATAATAGTATAATGCCAATAATAATCATAACAATAATAATAATAATAATAATAATAGTAATAATAATAATAATAGGTATAGTAATAGATATAGATAATCAAATAATTAGGTATAGTATTCCTCTCACTTGTTTAGGTAGAAATTATAGCCTCACAGACCGACCCGCCAACTCTATATATACACATGTAGGGTTGATTATACATTTATACATGTCAAGTATACGCTTCTTCCTTCCCTCCTTCCTTTCTTCCTTCCTTCCATTCAATCAGCTATTTTTTGTTTACTCCCAGCATCTTTTCTCATGCTTAGTTTTATCCCCTATTACCTCTAAGGCATTCAGGGTAACACTCTAAGGTAACATCCAACCACGTTCAATGTACATAAAGACTTTTTTTTGGAGGGGAGTTAACAGTCAAGTATACGTCAGTGAGAAAAGAACCACCGTCCATTATACAACTCTGGACAAGATGCCGGAAAGAGAGAGTTCCTGCTTCCCGACACTGCATTTGTGTGAGGGAATAATATAATTAGTATAAGGAAGGAGTGCAGTAGGGAAGGAAGACTGAGACGGTGGGTGTGAGTTAATAATAAGCTGTCAGCACCACACAAAATCAAGGAGTAAGGAATTAGAGACCACCCGATTTAAGAGAGAGAGAGAGAGAGAGAGAGAGAGAGAGAGAGAGAGAGAGAGAGAGAGAGAGAGAGAGAGAGAGAGAGAGGAGAGGAGAGATGGAGAGAAAGAGAATAAATTGTTAGCAACATACAAAATCAAAGAGTAAGGAATAATAGACACCAGCCGAATTATGAGAGAGAGAGAGAGAGAGAGAGAGAGAGAGAGAGAGAGAGAGAGAGAGAGAGAGAGAGAGAGAGAGAGAGAGAGAGACTGACTCATCCTATAATTGCTTTACCGTAACGGAAAATTTCTCAGTAAAAACAGAAATCCATAAACTTGGTGGTTCCTTAGTCTCTTACTGTCTGCTTTATATTGACTGGCAATTAACAGGCTTATTTTATTACTTATTTATTTGTCTTAGGCCAGTAACTTTTGAGGTAAGAAGAAAAAAAAAGCCAGTCGAGGAGGAAGGCTAGAAAATGTTTCCTGGTGTTATTGGTGCAGGGTTTTATTCTTCTTCTCTTTTTCTTTGTGTGTGTGTGTGTGTGTATGTGTGTGTGTGTGTTTGTGTTTGTGTGTGTGGGGTGTGTGTGTGTGTGTGTGATTTTGTCTTTTCTTGTTGCATCTCTTCGACAAAAACTGTAGCGGAAAAGAAAAAAAATCCTTGTCCTTTTGCCCTTGTATTTTATTTTTCGACATCAACTGTTCCTGAAAATAAAAAGAAAATAAAAGAAAATATTTGTCCTTTTGTCCTTTCTGGTTACATTTCTTCGACAAAAACTGTACCGGAAAAGAAAAACAAATCCGTGTCGTTTTGTCCTTTCTTGTTTTATTTCTTCGACAAACTGTACCGGAAAAGAAAAAAAATCCGTGTCATTTTGTCCTTTCTTGTTCCTGAAAAGAAAAAATAATGCTTGTCCTTTTGTCCTTGTTGCATTTCTTCGACAAAAACTGTACCGTAAAAGAGAACACATCTGTACGTGCGTCTCTGTTATGAACCAAAGTGCCACGGAACAAGGTTATTTAAGGACACACGAGATAACTATATATACACATGAAACAACAACAACAACAACAACAACAACAAAAAGTACATCAAAATAAGTATGATTGATTACTGTAATTCGATTTTCTGTACTGAGAAGGAAATTAAATATATTACGAGACAGTGTGGAGGAAAAGACAAAAATTACCGCTAACAGGTTGATTAAGAAAGACAGTCAATTATTAGTACAATGTTAATTAAGACTCATTCCCATGGCTTGACAAACACTTATGAATGTAGCTGAACCCCTTCACTCCCAGATCTTTCCTTTGCTATAAAAAATTGTATGTTGTTAGCCATAAAATTAAGAAAAGTAACTTAGTATACCAAATTAGTTAGTCTATACAGGGATACTAAACAGGTCATATCTATAAAACATTGCTTATATTTATTAAAATCGTCTAATGGTACCCAAATTACAATGGAAATTACGTTCTGGGTTTCAAAGGGTTAATGAAAAAAAAAAAAATTGGCTCGCTATGCCACTGCACTCTGAAAAGAATTGTCAAAACGTCCATGCACAGAAAATCGATGACCTAAATAAAGAATGAACAAAAGATAGACAGAATACAGGATCGACATGTGAAATAAAAGAAAGAAAAAAACTAGATAAATGATAGAGAAATCCCTCACGCAGTTGGTTTCTTGTTTCTGTCTATCTCAATCTTTTCTGCTTTTCAAAGTTTTTTATTTTAATTTATTTTTTTATTATATACTCGCCGCACGTTAAGTTGGCGAAAATTGGGCCCCTTCACTCTCCCCTTCCGAACGCACGGGATTGGCTGAGGTGTTGGGTGGGAATGCCTTACTCCAAGTTCCGCCCTAAAGCCCCAACACCGAACACCTCAGCCAATCCCGTGCGTTTGGAAGGGGGGAGTGAGGGGGCCCATTTTCGCCAACTTAACGTGCGGCGAGGTTTTTTTATATACACGCCACGCAGCCTCCCTGACCTCGCGTACCAGTGCCCGCTTTCCCCTCAGATTCCCCTCACCTGTGATGTCAGAGCGATACACCAGATGGAGGTAGAGGGGAAATTCAGAATAAAACTGTGTGTGTACACTCGTGGCGGGAGGTCAGAGGGTGAAAGGAGAGTGTGAAGAAAAATGCTGGCTGTCGGCACACCATTTAAATGTAAAAAAGAGTTTGCTGCAAAAGTTTGGAGTCCATTTCGATAGTGGAGGGAACGTGAAATTCGTCCCGAGAAAGAGTTTTTGAGGCGTAGGAAAGAGGATTTTTTTTTTTTTTTTTACCCTTAAATATAGGGGAGAGGGGGGCAGGTTGCATCAAGGGTAGGTTGCATCATTACCTCTAACTCGCATTAACTTTTTTTATTATTATTATTGTTGTAGTTGTAGTAGTTTATAGTAGTAGTAGTAGTAGTAGTAGTAGTATTAAGACGATGTACGTGTGATAACATGCGAGTTAGAGGCAATGATGCAACCTACCCTCGGTGCAACCTGCCCCGCTCTCCCCTACTCATAAAAAGTGATGGTTAAGGTGCGCTGATTTCTACATCGACACCTGTACTCCTACCCACCAAGAAACCGTTTTGTTTAGCTTCTTTTAGAAATGACGTTACATCATATCTATTTTTTCACTAAAGTCGATGAAAAACTTGGTCACTGATGCCGCACAGTTCAGGAAACATAAGAACAAGAACATTAGAAAATAAGGAAGCTACAAGAGGCCGTGAAACCGACACGTGGTAGTTCCTGTTACTTAACACTACCTACATCCACCTTTCATCCCCATCCATGAAATTGTCTAGCCTCCTTTTAAAACTCCCTATTTACTCCCTATTGATTCCGCACTAACTGACGACTGAGTTCATTTCAATCATTGACCACCCTATTTGTGAACCATTTTCTCCTTATTTCTTTTTTAAATATACGTTTTTCCAGTTTGAATCCGTAGATAAAAAAAAAAAAGGAAATAGAAACCCAACACTTACCCTGCATCGTCTTCTTCAGTGGCTCCGTCAGTACCTCCTTCAGTGCCTCTATAAGTGCCTCCGCTCCTCATGACGCAGCAGTAACGTGGCCCTGTCCTCCATAACCCTCTTTCAGGCAGCGCGCGACCCCACCGCCTCTCAGGACCTGATTTGGGCGGCGTGCATGGCGGGGCGTGGGTGTGGCGAGGCTCAGTATTGATCGGAAGCTGCCTTAGGACGGGGAAATTATGCTGATGAGGCACGAGTAGTGATGATGGGATTATGCTGGCCATGGGAAGGTGTGTCTGCCTCACCTTCCTGGCATTCATATTCCCCTCCCTCCCTCCATCATTTTCTTAATATCTCCCCCCCCCATACTTCCCCTCCCATTATTACTCCCCCCTTTCCCTCCCCATAGTCCCCTCCCTCTTTTACTCCCCCACTCCATTACTCCCCTCTTCCCTTCCCCATGCTTCCCCTTCCCCATATTCCCCTCCCTCCCTCCCCTTATTTCCTTTCCTTAATACATTTCCTTCGCCCCCATACTTCCCTCCCACCCACACACCCTCTTCCTGGACTCTCTGCCCCCTCCTTCCTTCCTTCCTTCCCTTCCCTTCCCTTCCCTTCCCTTCCCTTCCCTTCCCTTCCCTTCCCTTCCCTCTTCCTCCTTCCTTCCCTCCCTTCCCTTCCCTTCCCTCCCCTCCCCTCCCTTCCCTTCCCTTCCCTTCCCTTCCCTTCCCTTCCCTTCCCTTCCCTTCCCTTCCCTTCCTTCCTTCCTTCCTTCCTTCCTTCCTTCCTTCCTTCCTTCCTTCCTTCCTTCCTTCCTTCCTTCCTTCCTCCCTCCCTCCCTCCCTCCCTTCCTCCTCCCTCCCTCCCTCCCTCCCTCCCTCCCTCCCTCCCTTCCCTTGCCTCCATTCACCAAAAGTATTGATCGTGTGGTGCGGACACCATGCATTATTCACTCACAGACATTGACCTTTCGAGACTCCTAACAGGAAAATATGCTCTTGTTTTGCTCCCTGACCCCGATTCCATTGAGGGAAGTAGCAGGTGTGGGCGTGGGTGGCGGGAAGGGGGTGGTGAGGGTTGTTAGGGGGTGAGGGGGAAGTTAATTAATACTTTTCCCGCTCCCCCGCCGTCCCCCCGCCAACGCATTCACTTCCTCCAACAAAAAATGGAAACGCATTATTAGCTTACAAAAACAATACTGAGCGCTTAATTTTTTTTTTTTGCCAACTCTTGTGGCCTCTGATTCTTTGCCAGATGAGAGCTTCCTCCTCCTCCTCCTCCTCCTCCTCCTCCTCCTCCTCCTCCTCCTCCTCCTCCTCCTCCTCCTCCTCCTCCTCCTCCTCCTCCTTCCTTTTCCTCCTCCTTCTCTTCCTCCTTGCCCTGCGAATTCATATTATCCGTAGATAAAAAAAAGAAGGAAATAGAAACCCAACACTTACCCTGCATCGTCTTCTTCAGTGCCTCCTCTTCAGTCCCCCGGGTCGATTAGTGTTAGTGGTAGTTGTAGTTAGCATACTTCATATCCTATCATTCTTCACTACGAAACTTCCATGTTCCTATCTTCTTGAGGGACATGGTATCATTTTCCAACTGTTCCTCTTACATGTAGTTGATAGTTAGTAGTATGTAGTTCAGCAGATACCCTAGTTATGGACCAATTGGTCTCCTGGTGTCTGTTATTCCTATGTATTCCTATGTATTCCTCTGTATTCCTCCTTCTCCTCCTCCTTTTCCTCCTTTTCGTCCTCTTCCTCCTCTTCGTTTTCTTCTTCTTCTGCTTCTTCTTCCTCCTCCAACTCATGCCTCTGCCTCTGTGTAGACGAGACCTGGGGAATCCTTCGTCGTCACCCCCGTCACCCCTTCGTCTGTACACCCGCCATCCTACAAGGCCCTAAAGAAACAGTCTTGCATAAATCACCTACCGCCTTAAAGAGGGAACTGGACAGCCTTTCCTTGCCCTGCCACGCCGCCCCTACACCACCACCACCACCACCACCACCACAACAGCCACCACCACCATCACCATCACCACACCACCACCACCATCACCATCACCATCACCACCACCACCACCACCACCACCACCACCACCACCAACCACCACCTACTCCCGGAAGTCACAATATCGATTTCACTGTTGACGCCTAGAACTTGATTTATCGATGGGGGGGGGGGCTGTGACTGTTTGTGTGTGTGCGTGTGCGTGTGTGTTGTGTGTGTGTGTGTGTGTGTGTGTGTGTGTGTGTGTGTGTGTGTGTGTATGTATGTATGTATGTATGTATGTATGTATGTATGTATGTATGTATGTATGTATGTATGTATGTATGTATGTATGTATGTATGTATGTATGTATGTATGTATGTATGTATGTATGTATGTATGTGTGTGTGTGTGTGTGTGTGTGTGTGTGTGTGTGTGTGTGTGTGTGTGTGTGTGTGTGTGTGTGTGTGTGTGTGTGTGTGTGTGTGTGTGTGTGTGTGTGTGTGTGTGTGTGTGTGTGTGTGTGTGTATTGCGAGATTACGAAACGACTCTCAAACGAACGTACCTAAGAGAGAGAGAGAGAGATAGAGAGAAGAGGAGAGGGAGGGGGGGGGGCATCCGGGACCTCCCTCACCCCTTCCAGGAGAACGATGGGGTATGTATCGATGCCTGGGGCGGTGCGGGACGGGGCGAGGCGGGACGGGACGGGGCGGGGCGGGCGGGGACGGGACGGGACAAGGAGAGTCTGAGGAGGAAGAGCCGTGTGATGGAGACCCAGATGAGGCGACACGATAAGACATGTTCCTCCCGCCCTGCCTCTTCCTCCTACTGATAACACGGCGACGTTAATAAATGAAAAGAAAATGTGTGTTTGTGTGTGTGTGAGTGTGTTTTGGCTGTGTACGTTTCTAAACACACACACACACACATACACACACACACATACACACACCACACACACCACACACACACACACACACACACGTTAAAGTTGAGTTGGTTGGGTGTACTAACTATGTAAGGTGGGAACAAGTGTGTGTGTGTGTGTGTGTGTGTTCTTATCTTACCTAATAATTTTTGTTTTTAACTGATTGTATTTTCACATTAATAAGTCAGGGTGGTTATGGTATCGCGTCTTTGCGTACTTCATACTTAATTATATTTGTCACTAAAAGTATGTAAGATATCAGCCCACATGATTTATTGTGTGTGTGTGTGAATAGAATAGAATAGAATATAATATATTTATTTGCTCAGACTTTATAAAAAGTATGGAGCACAGCTCCTGTGTAATATATATACACATTCATAACAGAAAAATCATCTAAACAGCTTAATCAAAGCATTTACAAATTGTGCTAAATTTGTTAATAATATTACATTTTTGTTCTGCATCAGCATTGTAAATTTAGAGTGATTTGGGTGTAACCTGTAATACTCTGGTATGTATCTGTTTCTTAACTGAATAATTTCCTCATTTTGACATTGCAACAGAATATGATATTCGTCTCCTAGTTGTCCGTCATTACATTGAGTACAATAACGCTCTTCCCTGCTTATTTGACTATGTCTTCCAGTAATAATTGGCAGCTGATTATTTCCTGTGCGGAATTTAGTTAGAGAGATACGAATAGTTTTATTTAGATTGGCTAAATACTCTTCAATCCCATAAAATTCTTTATACATCTTATAACTACTGCAAATGCCTCTGCTTGTTACATTTCTATAACAAGTTGTTATCCATATATCTTTTAATTTCTGTTCCACCGCTTTCATAAACCATTTTGGGTTGTTAATAGTTTGCGTCATCCACACTACTGGCAAACCACTCTCAATACATATATTCTTTATACATTCTAGCCATGGCGATATATAAACACCACTTGTGTGTAGCTGCAATAAACAGTTGTACATTACATAACTTAATTTTGTTTGTTTTCCCATAATCAATTTAGACCAGTCCTACACTTCACTTATCCTACACTTAATAGTAATTTCAAGTGGATACACCCCTAGTTCTTCATATACAATATCGGTGCTAGTATATCTGTGTACATACAAAATATGTTTCAGAAATTTCATTTGTAATAGTTCTACCTCCCGTATGATATTATCACCCCAGACTTCACAACCGTATGTTAATACGGGTACAACCATAGTGTTAAACAATTCAATTTGAATGTCAACTGGCAAGTCATATTTGCGTGAGGTGCCAATTAGCGCGTACAAGGCCCTCGTTGCTTGTTTCTTTAATTCCAACTCCCCCTTCCTAAACCTGCCATTATAATTAAACAGTATACTTAAGTATTTATACTCGCTAACTACCTCTAATTCCTCACCACCAAATTTGAAATTGTAATTACTTGTTTGTACTTGACCCCGGCTAAACACTACAATTTTAGTCTTACTACCATTAACTTTGAATTTCCACGCGGAACAATAACTATGAAGAGCTGTTAGTGCCTGTTTCATGTTTGCCTCACTACTACATAGTAGTGTGTGTGTGTGTGTGTGTGTTTTCCTGCTAAGCTCAGCCACATGCAGCTCACCGCTAAGCTGATGATCCACGGATTGCATAGTTCGCTGACGCCACATCGGAGAGAGGTCGTGGTATTCCCGTACGTCAGGCGTCCACCTCGCTAAGGCCCCTTCAGAACGTCCCTGGTGACCGCTGACGAAGGGGACGAAGGGAAGTGAAGGTGTGATGATGGTGGCGGTGTGATGATGGTGGCGGTGTGATGATGATGACGGTGGCGGTAAAGGACGGGGAGATCTGACTGTCATGGTATAGTGATTGATCGTGAAACCCGCTCACCACTGCTATTGGTGAGGGGAGAGAGGGGAGGGGGAAGGGAGGAGGAGGAGGAGGAACCCTTTGAACCTCATCAGGGATCGGATATTGGTTCAGAGAGGCGATGGATTTGCTAATTCGACGACCTTCACTTAATTCTTGTTTATTTATTTATTTATCTATTTATTATTGAGGATGCGAAGTTCTTTTTCTTTCTTTTTTCGCCGAGTTGAGGATGTGATTTTTTTTTTTTTTTTTTTTGGCTGAGTAAAGGATAAGAAAAATTTTGTTCTTTGCTGAGTAGAGAATGAAACTTTTTTTTTTTTTTTTTTAAATATAATGTCGAAATAATGTGTAAAGAAAATCATTACTTGTGTTCTCTCTCCTCTTTAAATAATTACGTATTTAAATCAACCCGAAAAGTTAAGAAGGATAAAGTCAAGTCAAGTCTATCTGTTTTATCTTTTAACCCCTTGAGACCCAGAACGTAATTTTCATTGTAATTTTGCTACCATTATACGATTTTAAGTGAATATAAGCAATAGTTTATACACATGACCTGTTTAGTATCCTTGTCGATTAACTAATTTGGTATATTCATTTGTTTTTCGTAATTTTATGGCTCGACAACAGACAATTTTTATAGCAAAGGAAAGATCTGGGCGTGAAGGGGTTAAAGATGAACTAGATAGATAGATATATAGATACAGAGACAGGACCACACGAGTATAGCTCAGGCCCTGCATACTACAACTCTATGTCAATACAATGCTTCTGACTACACAAACAAACACTTAGAAATACATGCTGGCTTAAAGATGAGGAAAACATTGATCATATCTCCTTATACGGTATTGTTAAGGGGTTAAGAAGGATTACAGTTGGATGTTGAGATGACTGAGTAGAATCATATATAACATTACCACGATTTAATGACCTTTGACCCACGACCTTTTGGAAATGACTGATGTATTTCGGGGACTATGAAGTGTGGCTACAAACACAGATATTACTGACGTGTGAAACTGATTCAATAGTTCTGTTATCATTATTATTTTTCCGAAACCCAGAAATTATAGCTAGTTATTACCCAATTTTTTTTTTTTCTCTCTCTCTCTCTCTCTCTCTCTCTCTCTCTCTCTCTCTCTCTCTCTCTCTCTCTCTCTCTCTCTCTCTCTCTCTCTCTCTCTCTCTCTCTCTCTCTCTCTCTCTCTCTCTCTCTCTCTCTCATTCTCTCATTCTCTCTCTCTTTCCACTTTCTTGCACTTTTCCTTCCCCTCATTCCTCTCACAAAAAAATATACGTGCACCTGCCGGGCTCAACCACCACCGCCACTATTACTCTGCCCACACACTCACTCTCTCTCTCTCCTCTCTCTCTCTCTCTCTCTCTCTCTCTCTCTCTCTCTCTCTCTCTCTCTCTCTGGTCGTGGCGCTTACGTCCCTCTAGCTCTCACAACGCTTCATTTCCCTTGAATTACCTGTTATCAGGGGTAAAAAAATATCTTCCGAGGAGGAGGAAGAGAGAGAGAGAGAGAGAAGAGAGAGAGAGAGAGAGAAGTTCATGTATTTCTCTCTTTCCCCTCTCTCCCTCTCTCTCTCACACACACACACACGCACACACACACACACGCACACAGACACACACCCACACACACACACACACCATCTACCTCCCTCTCCCCCCAAAAAAAGAAAAAAAATCGTTCCACACTCAGAAATCTTGCGTCACCGGCAGCAAAACATTAATTTTCTGCCTTGGGACCTTGGGAAATGGGTGCATTTTGGCCTTGAGGAACCAGCTGTTGCCTCGCCTCTACCACCCAAGGGAGAAATACACCCATCTTGTAGGAGCACCGTGAAGGAGTGAAAATCATCTTATGAAGCACTATGACCTTGAACTCCAATCAGAGGCATTTAAACAAGTGACGTGAAGGTTTACGAGCGCTGAAGAAAATGAGGAGGAAGGAGGAAAGGGATGAAGAGTAAGAGGAGGAGAGGAAAATACGAACAGCGGGATAAGAACAAAAATTAAAAAGTCGTTTATCGCAACACCTACTCAATAGAAAGAGGAAAATTAGGTGAATATATATATATATGAAAGAAGAACATAAATATAGGAATAATTGCGGCAGAAGAGTTAGTAGTAGGAAATGAAGGAAAAGATAAAGGAATACACGTAAGGTAAGAAAAATAGAATGTTAGTAAGTGAGATCAAGGAATTGAGCGATAGAATAAGGAGTAAGATGCAAGGGAAATGGAGAAATTGAATAGCCTTGTTTTTTTGCAGTGTTTCCTTGTACACATTTTGCCAATACACATCTTGCTGTATTCAGGAGCAAATTACTCTCTCTCTCTCTCTCTCTCTCTCTCTCTCTCTCTCTCTCTCTCTCTCTCTCTCTCTCTCTCTCTCTCTCTCTCTCTCTCTCTCTCTCTCCCTGTTTGGGGGGGGGCGCTCTTGCGTTCCTCTTCCTTTTTCGCCGCATTCTACACTTTCTTAATTTCCTCGTGTGTGTGAATCCAATTTAGTGATAAGAGCCTGTGCTTTAAACATGTAAGTAATGTAAATAACCTCTCTCTCTCTCTCTCTCTCTCTCTCTCTCTCTCTCTCTCTCTCTCTCTCTCTCTCTCTCTCTCTCTCTCTCTCTCTCTCTCTCTCTCTCTCTCTCTGTAAATTAATTCCCTTGATAAGCAACGGAGTTTTTAGGAACAGACGATGCGCTTGCTTCCTTCTTCCTGTGCGTGTGTGTGTGTGTAAAATATTTGGGGTTCACTTAATGTTTGGAAAAAACGCGTTAGAGGGCAATGACCTGAAATAGGAGAGAGGAGAGAGATGAGGAAATGTTATGGAGCGTCTATTTTAAATGCCAGTGAAATATTTGAAACAGGTTTGAAGTGTTGGCGCGACAGACATAATTTTGGTTCAGCTTTAGTCATATTACCTGCTGAAATCCCTGCCCCCTCCCCCCTATCTCTCTCTCTCGCTCTCCCTCTCTCTCTCTCTCTCTCTCTCTCTCTCTCTCTCTCTCTCTCTCTCTCTCTCTCTCTCTCTCTCTCTCTCTCTCTCTCTCTCTCTCTCTCTCTCTCTCTCTCTCTCTCTACCATCAATTTCCTTCACCCGTCTCTCCCTCTTTCCTGTCTGTCTATCAGTCTTATCAACTCATATCTTTTTATCTTGGTTTCTTAAATCTTGGGATAAATTTAGATCTATTCGTGGTTAGTCTCCTATTTGTGTGTGTGTGTGTGTGACTGTGTGTGTGTGTGTGTGTGTGTGTGGTGTGTGTGTGTGTGTGTGTGTGTGTGTGTGTGTGTCTGTGCTTTATTTAGTGATTAGATGAAAATAGAGATGAGTCTAATAATTCTTTTCTTTTTTTTCATTTTTTTTACTCCTATTATCTCTTCGTTTTGTTTCCTTTCGTGTCTTCCTTCCTTTCTATATATTTTTTTCTTTTTCTTGATATTGATTTCTTTGTTCTCTTCTTGTTCTCGATTCTTTCCTTTTCTTTCCATTCTTTGTCTTTTTTTAGTCAGTATGCAGATGAGTTGCAATTTTTTTTCTTCATTTCTTTCATTTCTTTCACTAGTATGCATAGTCTAGTTCATTTTTTCTAGTAATGAATTTGTTTTTTTTCATATTTTTTTTAATTTAGGTATTTTCTTATTTTTCTTTATGATATAACACAAGGTGAAGGAGGAGTTGGATTTACTTTGTTATTCTATACATCCTTTATTTATACAAGTACAAACAAACGTATTTCTATTTATTAGGAAGAGACTATGCACTCCCGTCTTCCTGTGTGTGTGTGTGTGTACGTGCGTGTGTGTGTGTGTGTGTGTGTGTGTGTGTGTGTGTGTGTGTGTGTGTGTGGCATATATGGGGTACACTTAACGCTTGGAGAAAACGCGATTGAAGGCACTGACTTGAAATAGGAGTGTGGAGAGAGAGAGAGAGAGAGAGAGAGAGAGAGAGAGAGAGAGAGAGAGAGAGACAGGTACAAACGCACTTATTTTTGCATCAGTTGAATTATGTATTTCGACATTTGGTTCGAGTTTTTGTGACTTTTTACATAGTTTAGTTTGTATGATTTCCGGGAACGTTACATGTACACCTTGCTTGCATCATTTTAATTGTATTTTTCACTGATTTAAGTATATATTGCATTGAACCCGTTATATAACATCGACAAGATAATGTATATATCGCTATTTAACTAACGCATCGGCTATTCTTTTATTATTTTCAAGTATATTACGTGTGAGGATACTATTTATGATCTTATATTGTACTCGCTTTACGTATAAAACAAATATTTTTAAGACAAATGTTTATATTTCTCCACCTTTCTACGACTTAAATCTTTTCAAGAGAGGAGTGATAAGACACCTCCTGAACGAAATTAGCCCACCACCCCTTCCTATATTCTCCTACTGTCTTCTTTATAGGGACTGACAACTAATTGGACTTTTTGTTACTTTTTTTGCCCTTGGCCAGTCCTTTGTGATGTAAGGAAAAAAGAAAGGTGATAGAGTCAGTATGAATAAATTTAAAGTTTATTATAGTTATAAATAAATCTTTGTATCTTGTGTCTGACTGATCTAACTTGTTGTTGTTGTTTTTACAGGTACGTGTGTGTGCGTATGTGCGTGTGGGCGTCTTAAACAGGTGAGTTATGAAGGGACGGCAGCGGCAGGTAAAGCAAACATAATTATGCTTGATAGGCAGACAGACAGGCAAGCAAAGAGACAGGCTTAATATAATGCCACACAAACTGAGCTCAAACCAGATGTTTGTTTATTCATGAATCTAGACGTATGAGAGAGAGAGAGAGAGAGAGAGAGATCACAAGTATCAAGAGTTGGGCTTTTAGATAGGAAACACTATGTCTCCTTTAGCCTGTAAAATGTCACAATCTTTTATGTAATGTAAATGATAACATACTCTGTAAAATGCTTTGTAACTCTGTATAAATTTAAAGAGAGAGAGAGGGGAGGAGAAGAGAGAGGAGAGAGGAAAAGAGAGAGAGAAGAGGAGAGAGAGAGAGAGAGAGAGAGAGAGAGAGAAAGGTCAGTGTTAAGGCTGCAGCAGACAGACATTTCCTCTCTCCCTCTGACAGAGTATCGATTTATCTCTTTTTTTCTCTCTTTTTTTTCATTCAGTGTTTACTTTTCCCTTACTTTTTTATTCCTCTTCGTTTTCTCTCCCTCCTCTTCCATCTTACCACCTCAAACTTCTAGAGAAAAAAGGCAAGATCGACGTTTTTGCTCTCTCTCTCTCTCTCTCTCTCTTCTCTCTCTCTCTTCTCTTCTCTCTCTCTCTCTCCTCTCTCTTCTCTCTCTCTCTCTCTCTCTCTCTTCTCTCTCTCTCTCTCTCTCTCTCTCTCTTTTGTCTTTTTCCCTTTTGTTCATCTCGTCAACTTTACACAGTTAATACATTTTTTTATTATTATTTTATATCGTAGTTTTGCATCTATTATTTCCACCTTTTTATTCTCTCTCTCTCTCTCTCTCTCTCTCTCTCTCTCTCTCCTCTCTCTTCTCTTCTCTCTCTCTTCTCTCTTCTCTCCCCTCTCCTCTCCTCTCTCCTCTCTCTCTCTCCTCCTAAGGTCGTTTCTAAGAATTCTTGCTCCTTCCAATAAACTTTTCTCCTTCCTAAAGCCTTTTCTATTGGCGCTATTTCTCCTCCGTCCCTTCCCTCCCTTCCTCTCCTCTCTCCCTCTCCTTCCTTCATTCCCCTCCTTCTCCTCCATCCCTCCCTCTCCTCTCTCCTCCTTCCTCTCTATCTTCCTCTCACACTCCCTCCATCCCTTCCCTTTCCCCTCTCTCTCCCTCTCCCTTTCCTTCCTTCCCTCCTTCTCCTCCATCCCCCCTCTCCCCTCTCCCTCCTCTCTATCTCCTCTTTTACTCCCTCCGTCCCTCCCTTCCTTTCCCCCCTCTCCACTCCCCCCCCTCCCTCCCTCCCTCTCCTCTCCCCCATCCCTCCCTCCCTTCCTCCCCTCTCCTCTCCCCCTCCATTTCCTCCCTTCTCTCCCCCCATCCCTCCCTCCCTCTCCTCTCCCCCCATCCCTCCTTTTCCCCCTCCTCTCCTCCTCCATCCCTCCCTCTCCTCCCTCCCTCCCTCCCTCTCCTCTCCTCTCCTCCTTCTCCTCTCCCCCTCCATTCTCTCTCTTCTTATTCATTACTTCCTTTTACATTAACCTTTTTCCATGTTCTCTCCTTTATCACTTTTTTTTCGTATCCGGGAACTCTCCTCTTCCTCCTTCTCTTCTTCGTCTGTTGTTCCTAGTTCCTCTTTCGTTCCCTTCTCTTTCTTTCATCTTATTTATCTTGCATTCCTTTGTCCATGTTTCCCGTCTTCCTGTATATACATTTTTTTTTACGTCCTACGCCTCTTCCCATCTTTCTTGACTTTCTTCCTCTCCTCCTCTTCTATCCTAATCCCGTCCCTTTCTTCTTCTCCCTTTCTTCTTCTCCCTTTTTTTCTCTGTCTTTCTCATCCTCGCCCTGCCTCAAAGAAGAGATAAGGCGTAGGCTGCTCGAGGGGATGAAGAAGGTGGAGGAGGAGGAGGAGGAGGAGGAACTGTGATGTGGCTGCGAAGGCGAAAGGTGAGAGAAGAGGGAGGAGGAAGAAGAGGGGGATGAAGGAGGAGGAGGAGGAGGAGGAAGAGGAAGAGGAGGAGGAGGAGGAGGAGGAGGAGGAGGAGGAGTGATGTGGCTGCGGAGGAGAAAGGGGAGAGAAGAGGGCAAATTTTGAAGTAGTTCTGGAGCCCCTACCACTCTATTGAAGAAAAGGTGCTGACTTTATGCCTAGAAGATTCCAACAGACGTGGAGGAGGAGTAAAAAGGGAGTGGAGTGTGGAAGGGAGGAGATGGAGTACCTTTGGAATGGATTGATGCCTCCACTCCGTCTCCCTCTCTCTCTCTTTTTTTTTTTTTTTTTTTTTTTTTTAGGGTTCATCAAAAGGGCGGCCGGTCTTCAGCCTCTGGAGGAGAATGAGAATAGGGAAAATAATGTAAAAGGAGGAGGATAACTTATATAGAAGAGGTGACGAAGGTGTGGAAATCAGGAGAGAGGTGAAGGTCGCAAAGAAAAATGAGGTGATGAAGATATTAAAGAGAAGAAGGAGTGAAGGAACATGCGGAAGTAAAGAAAGAAAACTCTCGAGCTCTTCGGGAAACCTGAGGAAATGAATGAGACTGAGAAAGCGAGAAAAAGAGAGAGAAAAATGAAGCGTAATTGATTAAGAAATATGAAGAACCTCAGCTGAAAAGACTCTAAAAGCCAATCATTTTCTATAACTCTGGATCTTATGCCTCGGATTTCAGAGATATTGTAGCGGGCACGCGTGGGAGAAGGAGAGGGGAAAGGGGGTAAGGAATAGAGGGGAAAGAGGGTAAGGAATAGAGCTTAGAGAGGGGAAATGGGGGTAAGAGAGAGAGGGGAAAGGAATAGAGGTTAGAGAGGGGAAGTAGGTGTAAGGAATAGAGGTAAGAGAGGGGAAAGAGGGTAAGGAATAGAGGGGAAGTGGGGATAAGGAATAGAGGTTAGAGAGGGGAAAAGGGGGGAAGGAGTAGAGGTCAGGTCAGAGGGGAAAGGAATCTGATTACCTACGAGGGGAATGGAGGTAGAAGGTATAGAGAGGTGGATATCAATAGCAGAAAAAGGACACATGAATAGAGAAGAGACGCGTGATTTGATAGGGAAAGAGGTCATGTCAGGTGGATGGGGATGGGGATGAAAGGTTATGTGTGTGATGGCAGACGTGTCCTATACAGGTAAAGAAGGAGGCAGGTAAGGCAAAGGTGAGGAGTAGGTGTCGAGGATGGCAGATTGGGTGAAAAGTAGCGGATTGGGCGAAAAGAGGTGGATTGGGCGAAAAGTAGCGGATTGGGCGAAAAATAGCAGATTGAGCGAAAAGTAGCGGATTGGGCGAAAATTAGCGGATTGGGCTACTTGTGAAGGCTACAGGCTACTTAAATGTATATGCTACTTTTACGCTATTTTACGTCACAAAAATCTGGCAACTCTGGCAGGGACAGGTGAGAGGAGACTTAGATTGATTTACTAGAAAAGAAAGTCGTTGTAGAAGGTATAGAAACGCCAACGCAAGGACTCGTTCAGTAAAAAAATATTGTTGCAGCGACAAGAAATTTTTTAAAAGAGACAGTATTTGATTTTCTTTTATCGTCCTTAACTAAATTGTCCATGATATCTTTTTTTATTATTTAAATAGACCGCATTTGTTCCCTTTTAGCGGTTTTAAAGTTGTCCATAATGTCTTTCTTTGCCTAAGGAAGATAAAATCCCTTCATGGGCTACATATCTATCATGGACTATCAGTAAGAGACAGACAGACAGACAGACAGGCAGACAGAATCATGCACAAGATTGATCGCTCTTCAACGTAAAAAGAAAAAAATTAAGTATAAATGCCGAGGGTAGTTTTTCATTTGGAGGCAGACGAGGGAAGAGGTCGAGGTGGGTAGCCGACTCGCGTTCCCTTTAGACCTCTGTGACGTTTTCCGGCCGGGCGCCCAGAGACCAGCTTTTATATGGTCAACGTTGAGGAGAATGAAATATGTCCTGTAATAGCAGCGAGGAGGACCTGGGCGGAGGGATGAATGGATGCGAGAAAGGATAAAGGGGGAAGGGAAGACCTGGAAATTCGACAAGGGAGATTGTAAGGTGAGTGACCCCAAAATATTCCTTCCATCGGCGAGGCAACAGTCTTCAGGCATTGTGGAGACGCTCTCACTAAAACCTAAAGCCTAAATATAACCTAAAACCTTTCAAGCTCGATAGAACGAACTTACCAATCTATGATATCATAAGAACATAAGAAAACTACAAGAGGCCGTGAGACGCACTGTATAAATGTGGTAGTTCTTGTAAATATACCGTATCTGTATATGTATATCGTACAGGAACTACCTCGTGTAGGTCTCGCGGCCTCTTGTAGCTTCCTTATATTCTTATGTTCTTATGTGCAGAGACTTTCTACTCAGGGGACAAAGATAAACACACGCCAAAGATAAATGTTTCTGTAGCTCTATGTAAACGACCAACAGCCTTGACGTCATCTAGCCAGGCCTCCAGACTTCCCTCTATGGCCGAGCGACTTTTTACCATCAGCATGTATACGTAAGCCGCCCGCCACCCTGCCACCCTGCCTTCCCTTGAAACCTTACTGGATATCGTTGGTTGTGTCCCCTCGAAGATTTGTCTTGGATGATAACCGAACACATACTTAAGTACTCCCTCCGGACTCTCAGAAGGTGAATATTAACGCCTTCACGCCCAGATCTTTCCTTTGCTGTATAAGATCGTCCGTTGTTACCCATAATATAACGAAAAGTACTTAATATGCCAAATTAGCTAATGGACAAGGATACTAAACAGGTCATATATATAAAGTATTGCTGATATTCATTAAAATTGTCGAATGGCACCCAAATTACAATGCAAATTACGTTGTGGACCTCAAAGGGTTAAAGGATAGAAAATATAAGATAAAAAAACAAAGTACTATATATAGACATGCCCCTGTTGCTGGAACGTAACCGACGGCAGTATAGTTTTATGGCTTCTGTTTCTCTGTCTTATCCACAGAGTTATACACTGTGGTCATTAGAGCTATATATGTATAACTCTGTGGTCTTATCATCTGTTTGCTTCTGTTGTTGACGGGCATTATCTTTTTTGACTATGTTGCAATATCACAGGTTCTCAGGACGAGCCACGCCTCACCTGTTGCTGCTAATGCCTCCCACGCCAGGTGTCCGTCCCAATTTGCAGGTTGATTAAGGTTGATTAGTCTTTTTATGAGTGTGTATGTGTGTGTGTGAAATGAAATTTGAACTTGATGTGTTGAGTACGTGTTTTTTTGTGCAGGTTTTTGTGTTCACTGCTCCTGCCACCCACGCCACGTCCTGTGTCTGTTGATTGCTTACCTTTATGGATGTGATATGTGTTTGTGGAATGAATTGGATTGAAAATTGATGTGTTGGTGACGTACTGCATGTGTATGTGGGAGTTGTTATTATTATTTGTTTTTGTGTGTGTGTGTGTACTATAGGGACATTCAGGTGTGTGTGTGTGTGTGTGTCAAAATATGAAGGCGAAAGTGTCATCATTTTACGTTGACAAAAAAACAATAAAAAGCTGTGTGCATCGTGAATAAGTTGACATATACATGCATGACAAGTATACATGAAAGTTGTCACCTTGGTTACTATAGTACGTGACCTACAGTGGTGTCCTCACGCTTAGAAGATACAACACACACACACCACACCACACACACACAACACACACAACACACACACACACACACACACACACACACACACACACACACACACACACACACACACACACACACACACACACACACACACACACACACACACACACACACACACACACACACACACACACACACACACACACACACACACACCACACACACACACACACACACACACACACCACACACACACACACACACCACACACACACACACACACACAAAACACACACACACACACACACACACACACACACACACACACACACACACACACACACCACACACACACACACACAACCCACAACACACACAACACACACACACACACACACCACACACACACACACACACACACACACACACACACACACACACACACACACACCACACACACACACACACACACACACACACACACCACACACACACACACACACACACACACACACACACACACACACACACACCACACACACACACACACACACACACACACCACACACACACACACACACACACACACACACACACACACACACACACACACACACACACACACACACACACACACAACACACCACACACACACACACACACACACACACACCACACCACACACCAGCACACACAACACACAGACACACACACACCACACACACACACACAACACACAACACACACCAACAACCATATAACAATCCCACATACACATCAGTACGTCACCAACAATCAATTCATCACAATCTCCACAAACACATATCACATCCATAAAGGTAAGCAATCAACAGACACAGGACGTGGCGTGGGTGGCAGGAGCAGTGAAACAAAAAACCTGCACAAAAAAAACACGTACTCAAACACATCAAGTTCAAATTTCATTTCACACACCACACATACACACTCATAAAAAGACTAATCAACCTTAATCAACCTGCAAATTGGGACGGACACCTGGCGTGGGAGGCATTAGCAGCAACAGGTGAGGCGTGGCTCGTCCTGAGAACCTGTGATATTGCAACATAGTCAAAAAAGATAATGCCCGTCAACAACAGAAGCTCCGTGTACTCCTGGGTACTCCGTGGTGTAGGGGAAGCACGCTTGGTTCACAACCGAGAAGTCCCGGGTTCGATCCCCGGGCGGAGCGGAAACAGATGGGTTGTTTCCTTAAAACCCGAGCCCCTGTCCACCCAGCAGTGAATGGGTACCGGGTGTTAGCCTGGGTTTGTGACCTGCTCTCCGGGGTGCTGGCTTCGGCCAACACAAAGCACTAAGGATGAATGATAAAAATGTTGATATGGAGACGGGGCCACACGAGCATTGCTCTGGCCCTGTAAAATACAACTAGATGAATACACACAACACACACACCACACACACACACACACACACACACACACACACACACACACACACCACACACACACACACACACACACACAGTCACACCCACCCACACACACCTAAAAAAAAGTCTTCTAATGAGGCTTCTCCGTCGTCCTGACAAAAACATGTTATCCTTACCTTTCAAATTACTTTCGGTGTTTTACCCTCAGCCATCACATGTTTTGCAACGCCCACCGAAAAAACACGGGATTCATAACTACATCTCTCTCTCTCTCTCTCTCTCTCTCTCTCTCTCTCTCTCTCTCTCTCTCTCTCTCTCTCTCTCTCCTCTCTCTCCTCTCCTCTCTCTCTCTCCTCTCTCTCTCTCTCTCTCTCTCTCTCTCTCTCTCTCATCCAAGCCTTTGGCAAAGAAGAGGGGGATCAGTTTACCGAATACACTGTTTATAGCATTAGAAGAACCCTCCCATGCGCACTTCAGTAAAATCCTCGCATTGCTAAACATTTACTTATACAAACTCTTACCGGAACTACCACGTGTAAGTCTCACAGCCTCTCGTAGCTTCCTTATTTTCTTATGTTCATTCTTATGCTCTTACCTGCGTCACTTAGCCCAAAGGAACAGTAAGCGTGGAACGTATTGGCTGGATCCATTGAAGGGCTCCTGTAAGATTATGTGTTATTTGCAAACTCAGGAACTCTCATTTACTTTTTTTTCCACCTTCTACGACTTAAATCTTATCAAGAGAGGAGTGACAAGACACCTCCCGAACTAAATTGCCACCCCCCCCCCCCCCCTTTTTTTTTTTATATTCTCTTACTGTCTTCTTTATAGGGCCTGGCAATTAAACGGGCTTTTTGTTACTTTTTTTTTCTTTTAAATTTTTTTTTTTTTTGCTCTTGGCTAGTCCTTTATGGTGTAAAAAAAAAAAAAAAAAAAAAAAAAAAAGGAGCCATCGTAGAGTCATGGGTTGGGTAGAGTCAAAGTGTTTCTGTGTATTGAATCATGATGGGTTGGGTGTCCTGTGTAAAGTCAAGCTAAATCAAGTTAAAGCAAGCGAGGGCAAGCTGAGTGGAATTATGAGTGCAAAGGGAAGGAAGGAAGTAGCTGTGATGCGAGGTCTTTGTTCTGGAGGAGAAACGCGGAGGAGAGAAGGAGGTGGAGGAAGGGAAAGGAGAGAAGGAGATGAAGGGAGGGAGAGGAGATATGGAGATGAAGCGAGGAAGAGGAGATATGGAGATGAAGCGAGGGAGAGGAGATATGGAGATGAAGCGAGGGAGAGGAGATATGGAGGTGGAGGGAGGGAGAGGAGATATGGAGATGAAGGGAGGGAGAGGAGATATGGAGGTGGAGGGAGGGAGAGGAGATATGGAGATGAAGGGAGGGAGAGGAGATATGGAGGTGGAGGGAGGGAGAGGAGAGAAGGAGATGAAGGGAGGGAGAGGAGATATGGAGATGAAGCGAGGGAGAGGAGATATGGAGATGAAGGGAGGGAGAGGAGATATGGAGATGAAGGGAGGGAGAGGAGAGAAGGAGATGGAGGAAGAGAGAGAGAGGAGGGAGTCTCATGATTAAATGATGTAGGAGTAGGAGTAGGAGTAATAGCCAGAGTGTTTTAGTTCAAGGTAAAAAAAAAGCATTAGCACATTCAGAAATTTCTTACTGTCTGCTTTATAGGGATTGGCAGCTAGCGTTTTTTCCTTTTTTTTGCCATTCCCTTATGATGTATGGACAAAAAACTACCATCAGCACCAGCAGCAGTAGTCGAAGCACCGTCCTCCTCCTCTGACAGCATAACAGCACTGAGGGAAAAGTGTGTGAGCTCCCGTCGTATAAATTGAGGCTTCTGAGGTAGTTTTTTTCTTCTCGTCCTCCTCTCTCTCTGCATACGCTCTAGGAAATCTTGCTCTCCTCTTATAGCTCTAGTGTCTCTTCTCCTCTCTCTCTCTCTTCTCTCTCTCCTTCTCTCGTCTCTCTCTCTCTCTCTCTCTCTCTCTCTCTCTCTCTCTCTCTCTCTCTCTCTTCTCTCTCTCTCTCTCTCTCTTGTCAGCAACGGAGGTGTCAACTTTCTCTCAAATTAAAGAGGCAAGCATTTTGTTTTTCCTAAATTGGTGCGAGGAATGAATACTTAAAACTTTCTTAAGCTTTGAATTATATTTTTCATTTCTTCCTTTTAAATGGAGAAACGTGTCAGGAGTGGTGGAGGACGTGTGTGTGTGTGTGTTGACTGTGTGTGTTAGTGTTGTGTGGTGTGTGTGTGTGTGTTTGTGTGTGTGTGTGTGTGTGTGTGTACGGGTCATTAGTATGGAAACCAATGCATTTTAATGTTCATTTCACAGGGGGAGATTAATGTTACTTCCGTTATCATGGCGCTGCGTTCATGATGGTGGGTGAGGGGAAGTGAAGGGACATTTAAACAGTGAGGGGAAACAGAAGGGGTGATCAGGGTGGTGTGTCCCTTCCCCTAACATGTGTGTGTGTGTGTGTGTGTGTGTGTGTGTGTCAGGTGTGATGATGATCCCCTCTTCCCATAAGCATTTCTTTCCCCTCACCACCCTCTTCCTTCCTCCCATTACGATTTCCTTCCACCCCATTATCTCTCTCTCTCTCTCTCTCTCTCTCTCTCTCTCTCTCTCTCTCTCTCTCTCTCTCTCTCTCTCTCTCTCTCTCTCTCTCTCTCTCTCTCTCTCTCTCTCTCTCTCTCTCCCTAATGTTCCTTTTCCTCAACTTTTTCCTCTACCACTTATCTCCCTACCTTTTCTACCACTTCAATGTTTTTATTCTTCTTTTATTTTCCTTCTCCCTTCCTTCCTATTTTCCTTTCTTCATTAGTTTTCTTCCCTGTCGTAATATCTTCTTCTCTCTCTCCTCTTTTCATCTATCCCTCTATTTACCACTCCCTCTCCTTCTCCTTTTCTACCTTTTCATTCCTCACTCCTTCCTTTACTCCTTTACCTCCCTTAATCAATCTGAGTTATTCTCCCTCATTGCATCCTTCTTTTCCTTCCCTCACTCCATCATCCATTCACTCCCTTCATCCATCTATTTCTCCTTCACTCCATACCTTCAACAGTACCTCCATCCCTCCTTCCATCATTCTTTGTTTCCCTCACTCCATCATCCATTCACTCCCTTCATCCATCTATATTTATCCTTCACTCCATACTCCAACAGTGCTTCCATCCCTCCTTCCCTTCATATTTCCTGCCATATCTCTATTCCCTCCACCTTCCTACCTTCCTACCTCACCTTCCCTTCCCTCTTACCTTACCTTCCCTCCTACCTTCCCTCTCTCCCTACCTTCCCTTCCTTCCTACCTTTCCTTCCTTCCTCCCACCCCACCTTCCTTCCCTACCCTCCCTCCCTTCCCACCTTCCTACCTTCCCTCCCTCCCTCCCTCCCTCCCTCCCTCCCTCCCTCCCTCCCTCCCTCCCACCCCACCTTCCTACTTCCCTTCCCTCCCTCCCTCCCTCCCTCCCTCCCTCCCTCCCTCCCTCCCTCCCTCCCTCCCTCCCACCCACCCCACCTTCCTACCTTCCCACCCCACCTTCCTTCCCTGCCCTCCGTCCAGGTTGCGGTCGACACCTAATACCGAGGCTGGTCAGGTGAGGAGAGTGAGACGGTTCACTTGTCATACTGTACCAGAGTTGGGACAGACAGATGGTTGTGTCCTGTAAGTCATACCGTGTGGTACAGACTGCCTCTCCTCTTCCTCTGTGTAAATAGGTTTTTTAAAGAGTCTTATCATCATTAGAGAGAGGATAGATATTGTAAACGGGTTTTTTGTTACTTTTGTTTGCCCTTGGCCAGTCCTTTGTGATGTAAGGCAAAAAGAAAGGTGATTGAGTCAGTATGAATAAATTTATAGTCATGAATAAATCTTTGTATCTTGTGTCTGACTGATCTAACTTGTTGTTGTTGTTTTTACAGGTACGTGTGTGTGCGTATGTGCGTGTGGGCGTCTTAAACAGGTGAGTTACGAAGGCGCGGCAGCAGGGAGGGGAGCACGGCAGAGGCAAGGCTGGGATAGAGGGGTCGGGTACTTAGAGGTCTCTATCTTACTACCTTTTCCCCTTTGTCTAAAATGAAATAACTACAAGTATGAGAGAAAAACTGGAGGAGGAAGAGGAGGAGGAGGAGGAGGCAGAAGAGCAGAGGAAGAGAACGGAAGACGACGAAGAAAAAGAAGAGGAGGAGGCAGAGAAGAGGAAGATTAAGAGCACGGAAGAGATAGAGGGGTACTTAAGCGGTCTGTATCTTGCTAACTTTTCCCTGTCGTCTCCCTCAGGACCACCAGCCTCTACCCTCCCTCTCCCTTAGCCTCCACATCTTAACCTAACTAGCCTAGTAACCTTTCCTCCCTGTCTCTTCTACGCCCTTAGCTTCGACATCTTAACCTAACTAGCCTAGTAACAATTTCCTCATTTCCTCCCTGTCTCTTTTACGCCCTTACCATATCCTTCCGGGAGTTTTCTTCCCCTAGGGCTTCTCAATCATAGCCAATCCTTACTATTTTTCCTGGAAGACTTTTTTTCCCTCAATACCCGGGAGTCAATCAGAAATTTTTGGTTGTCTGTGTCCGATTAGTGTTTACAAATTTCGTGTTTTGTTTCGTGTTATTCCTACCATCAACGGGATTTCTTTTCGCTTTACTCTTTGTTTTTCTTGTTTATGTGTGTATGAAATTTGCCGTTACCAGATACGCACGATTTCCTGTTTGTGTGTAGGTGTGTGCATGTGTGTTTGTGTGTGTGTGTGTGTGTATGTGTGTTGTGTGTGTGTGTGTGTGGTGTGTGTGTGCGTGCGTGTGTACTATATGTATATATAGCTTCTTCTCCTTTAATCAGTCAGATGTTGAGTCTTTTAATTAAACAAGTGAAAATAGCAGAATGTAAACGGGATTTCCTTTGCAAACGTCTGACAGGAGCGTTGTCACGTGTTTTGTGCCGTGGGGGGGAGAGAGAGAGAGAGAGAGAGAGAGAGAGAGAGAGAGAGAGAGAGAGAGAGAGAGAGAGGTTGGAGCTAACGTGGGTAAGGGAAGTCGTAGAAGGTATAGGAATGAATCTCTCTCTCTCTCTCTCTCTCTCTCTCTCTCTCTCTCTCTCTCTCTCTCTCTCTCTCTCTCTCTCTCTCTCTCTCTCTCTCTCTCTCTCTCTCTCTCTCTCATTTTGATCATTCTACCTCACTTCCTCTCGTACTTAAATATACTTCTTTCTCATCCTCACTGACATTTCCTCCTCTTCCTCTGCCTCACCCTCCAACGCTCATAAGTCTCCACGTTGCAAGTATGCGGTGTGACGAAGGCTCCCTTATTAAAAGTGTAAACAGTCCGGGGGAGCTTGACCTTGAGTTCATTGTCCGGCAAGGAGCGTGCGGGAAGGGTGATGGCGGTGTCGGCGTCCTATTCGTAAACATTATTACAGGAATGAAGTGCGCCGTGTTTGGGATTCGTGGCCGCGTTCTAGTTGATTGGAAACGTAAATGAGAGAGAGAGAGAGAGAGAGAGAGAGAGAGAGAGAGAGAGAGAGAGAGAGAGAGAGAGAGAGAGAGAGAGAGAGAGAGAGAGAGAGAGAGAGAGAATAAAAAGAGGTGGAAATAACAGATGCAAAACTACTATAGGATATAAAAAAGCAAAAAAGTGTTTAAAATGTGTAAAATTGAGAGAGAGAGAGAGAGAGAGAGAGAGAGAGAGAGAGAGAGAGAGAGAGAGAGGAGTGTTCAGTCACATTGTCAGATTGTAAGAATATTCTCCCTCTCTGGAAAATTATAATGTTTTCCCTACAGAGTGGAATCTTCAGAAGGTTTTCAATTCTACCATCAACCAGAAGAGATTTTTTTTCACATTTACATATTTCGAGTTCCTTCTGAAAACTATACGAACCTTGAAAATCAATTATTATTTGTCACTGAACTTTAACACTTCCCTCAAAGAGTATCCGGGTTGATATATTCATTAAAGATCGCAACCGTATTTTTTTTTTTTACATAACAAAGGACTGGCCAAGGGTAAAAGCTAAGAGGTAACAAAATGCCCGCTTAGTTGCCATTCCCTATAGACTATTTCTCTTCAATTACTACCTGTGTGTGTAGGGGAGAGCGGGGCAGGTTGCATCGAGGGTAGGTTGCATCATTGCCTCTAACTCGTATTAACTTTTTTTTATTATTATTATTGTTGTAGTTGTAGTAGTAGTAGTTTATTGTAGTAGTAGTAGTATTAAGACGATGTACGTGTGATAACATGCGAGTTAGAGGCAATGATGCAACCTACCCTCGATGCAACCTGCCCCGCTCTCCCCTACCATTGTTTCCTTTAAAAGACTATATTTGTATAAACTATAAAGTTATCCCTGTTCATTGTTCAAGTATGTAGCAAGTGTGTGGCGAGGCTTAGGCGCAATGACTGCACGAGATTATATACCGGCGATGCGTCACAGTGGTGGTGCTGACTCAGTGTGTGTGTGTGTGTGTGTCTGTATGGGTGTGTGTCTGTGTGTGTGTGTGTGTCATCAAAATTTTCTCTTCCGTTCGCTGTCTTAGGCTAAAAAAATATGAAAAATGGGAGTTCATAATTATGGTTAGTGTAAGATTTAATGTCTGAATTATAGTAGAAAGTGGAATTTTTTTTGTCTTTGAATTCTTAATTTCCAAGTAAGTGAAGGTGTCGTGGGTGGGGCAGGTTGGGTAATGTGTCGTCCTCGAAGCGGTCTGCGGCGGGGCAAACTGGCGATTGTATCCAAGATCATATTTCAGTAACATCAATTTGTCAGGATGATCGTAATTTTTCCCGAGGCTTCCCAGCGGTTCTGTTCATCCTCAGATTGCGGGGGAGGGTCAAAAAATCGTTTTATGCACTCTAAAAGCAATTATTTTATCATTTAACGTCATTTGTTTATGGGTTGTGATCACAGTGTAGAGCAGGATGTAAACAGTTAAGTCATGTTTGAGTTTTTACCAGACGAGTGAATGCGATTTGAGCTGAGTATTAAATGTGAGGGGAATTAACTCTTGTGGTCGTGCCCCCTGCATATTTCACCTTTGTTGGCCCGTGTGTGTGTGTGTGTGTGTGTGTGTGTGTGTGTGTGTGTGTGTGTGTGTGTGTGTGTGTGTGTGTGTGTGTGTGCCAGG
>JACEEZ010009866.1:7500-10000 GCA_016584305.1 Chionoecetes opilio | reverse complement strand
TTAAGGAAAACATATTAAGTTTCCGCAGTCTCTCTTCATAAGATGAATTTCGCAGAGATGGAATTTGTTTGGTTGCTCTTCTTTGCACTGATTCCAATTTGGCTCGATCTTTTACGAAACAGGGACACCAGAATTGAACGGCATATTCTAAGTGCGGCCTAACCAAGGACGTGTATAATTGTGTCATTACTTTCGGAGTTTTATGTTCAAAGTTGCGTTTAATGAAGCCCAACATCATACTCGCCTTTTTACTGGCAGCTAGGCAATGCGGACTGGTTTTAGATCATTACTGATGATGACACCTAAATCCTTTTCCTGCTGTACTTCAGTTAACGATTTATTTTGCATTTGATAGTTATATTTGAGGTTATCGTTGCCTATATGCATTACTTTACATTTATCGGAATTGAATTTTAATAGCCATTTATCACTCCAATCTGATAGTTTGTCGAGATCACGTTGTATGAGTTCGCAGTTTTCTCTAGTATATGCTTTATAGCCTAATTTGGTGTCATCTGCAAATTTCGATATTTTAGATACAAGTCCGCAGTCCAGATCATTGATATATATCAGAAAAAGAGTAGGACCCAAGACTGAGCCCTGAGGCACCCCACTAGTAACATCTAACCAATCAGATGCCTCGCCATTTATTACTACCCGTTGTTTACGATTTGAAAGCCAATCGCCAATCCATGAACATAATTGCTCTCCTAAGCCATGTGCCCTTAGCTTGGTCAAAAGTCGCTTATGGGGAACTGTATCGAAGGCTTTCTGAAAATCAAGGTATATTATATCCGAGGGAATTTTAGCGTCCCAGTTTGAATAAATGACATTAAAAAATTCGAGTAGGTTTGTTAAGCAGGATCTCTTATTTCGAAATCCATGCTGGGAGTTTAGTATTGAGTTATTTTCATTACATCGAGAAAAGACACTATTTTATCCCGCAATATTTTCTCAAATAGTTTAACAATCACAGACGTTAGACTAATTGGGCGATAATTACTTGCGAGGCTCTTACTCCCTTTCTTGAATATCGGTGTAACATTAGCTAATTTCCACATACTAGGAACATTTTTGTCCATTAGCGATTTATTGAGAATAATCTTTAATGGGAGCGAAAGTTGACTGTGACATTCGCGAAGTAATCGCGGCGAGATTTCGTCCACCCCCACCGATTTAGCTGGGTCAAGTTTCTGCAAATACTTTGATATTTCGTCTATTATTATCTCTCCTATTACCAATCTATCACTTTCGAGTCCCGCATACATGTTTATTGGTTCTGGTAATGGAGCTTCGTCTTCTTTAATAAATACCGCATTAAAGCAATCATTGAGTACGACTGCCATGCTCTTATTATCATTTACCAAGATGTTATTCTTATCTTTCAGTGGTCCAATACTTGTTTTGACGTTTTTCTTGCTTCGAACGTATTGAAAGAACCTTTTCGGGTTTGATTTGGATTCCTTTGCAATTTTTTCTTCATACTCGCGCTTTTTAGACTTAATTAATCCTTTGCAACGACATTTTACGTCATTGTATTCTCTAGAATCGCAGTCCGCATTTGATCGCTTGTAAACTTTATACGCTCGGCGCTTACTGCCAATGATTTGTTGAATCTCGTTATTCATCCAACTGGGTCTGTTTATGTTATTCAGACGTTTTCTTACCATGGGAACATGTTTTTCCACCACCGATTTGAGTTTATTTGTGAATAAATTACACATGTTTTCGGCGTTATTACCATTTAGTAGGTCAATCCAATCAACTTCGCTTAGTACCCTGCTGATCTTCGTACCCTGAGGAGGAGGAGGAGGAAGAGGAAGAGGAAGGAAGGTGTGTGGGAAGGTCTAATCCATCCATTCTTTGTCCTCCCCAAGAAGTAAATTGACTTTGCATTTTTTATTTCTGTTTTTTTGTCATTCTATTTTACTCTCTCTCTCTCTCTCTCTCTCTCTCTCTCTCTCTCTCTCTCTCTCTCTCTCTCTCTCTCTCTCTCTCTCTCTCTCTCTCTCTCTCTCTCTCTCTCTCGTACATTCCCTTCCTGTGTACAGAATAAGTCATGAAAACAAGGTAATCTGAGCTGCCAGAAATGTCGTGCAATGCTGCAAAAAATTACCACAAAACTTGCTCCTCCTAAAGTGTGATTATGCTAATACCTACTTCATTTAGTAACCAAATTTCCTCTCTACACTCTTTCTTTCTTACTTGCTTGCTTGCTTGGGGTGGGGTGTTGAGGGGGAGGCCGGAGGGAGGGTTTTGTACATGCTTTTCTATCTCTTTTTACTCATGTTATGTTATTGAGTAGGTTCTTTCGTGTTAGAGATTTTTTTAGATTTAGATTTAAACATTTATTTAGCCAAACAGTTATACATGTAATAAAAACGTAATACATAATTATATAAAATTGGTTGAGCCATAGACCACTGTATACCGGTATATACCACGGTATACAGTGGTCTATGGTTGAGCCTATTGAGAGTAAACTCTCTTAAAAGGCTCC
>JACEEZ010009866.1:0-2500 GCA_016584305.1 Chionoecetes opilio | reverse complement strand
CATTTCATCAGTATTCACCAAAAGCTTCAATCACGTAGTTGTAGCATATTTAAATCCTTTGTATTGTATATATAACATTTCTCAACCTTTTTCGTAACATGTCTGAACTTGTTGTGACGTAGGTTAAATTTTTATGACGCTGGTGTATCATTTCAAAAGCGTGTGAATAGTGTGTTTTGTAACGTGTCCTAACTTGTTTTATTCCTCTATAACTTATCTTTAACCTGTCATAGCTTCTCTGCGTCGTGGTTTAAGCCTCATACTTTTTATTGCCGCTGCTGTCTGGTGTGTCCTGTGAACATAAGGACATAAGAAAATAAGGACGCTACAATAGGCCGTGAGAAAAATGAAATACATATACATACATACACGTGGTAGTTCCTTTGGTCTTAACGGCGGCTCTAAGGGGAGGTGGCTTATCCCCTTCAATCTTGTGGCATTCTCAGGTAATCTGCTGTGAACTGAGATCATTTAAAACTCCTTTCATATCCCATCTGTGCCTTATTAGTTAAGAAAATTAAAAGAAAAACCACATTGGCTGCCTTCTAGTACTACTACTACTACTACTACTACTACTACTACTACTACTACTACTACTACTACTACTACTACTACTACTACTACTACTACTACTACTACTGCTGCTCTTACTACTGCTGCTCTTACTACTACTACTACTACTACTACTACTACTACTACTACTACTACTACTACTACTACTACTGCTCTTACTACTACTACTACTACTGCTACTGTTCTTACTACTACTACTACTACTGCTACTGTTCTTACTACTACCACTACTACTACTACTACTACTACTACTACTACTACTACTACCACGCTACTACTACTACTACTACTACTACTACTACTACTACTACTACTACTACTACTACTACTACTACTACTACTACTACTACTACTACTGTTCTTACTACTACTACTACTACTACTACTACTACAACTACTACGTCCTACGGAAATTGGTCTATCGAAGGCTCTAAATTGGGTCGTTTCAAGTTTTAATTACGTATACGGAAATTAATTCGACTTGGTAATTTCATTGGAGCAATAATTATGATTAGTTTTAGATGTTGCTAAGGATAAAAAAAAAGTTTACCCAAAGTAGCCCACGACCGTATTTCGGTACGTGCTTTGAGCCTTCACTTGATTGGAATGTGAGAGGAATACAGTGGTCGAGAGAGAGAGAGAGAGAGAGAGAGAGAGAGAGAGATAATTAACAGAAACAGGCATATAGCTTGTTTGTGTCATGCTATACTGTACACCCATATAGCCTGCCCCTCTTTTGTCCAATGAATACTCTATGAAACTCGAGGAAAATATTGCACAGTCGCAGTGAACACAAATATATAAAGGGGAGAATTGTGATCACCTCGCTACATGTCGGTCACAAAAAAGGGGGGAGGGAGATACATTTTTATTCCGCGTATTTACCAAAGCTCAATAGTTGCTCCTAACCTTCCCGTTAAAAAAATATGAATGAGGACAGAGATGAATAAAAAATATAGAATATAAAAAGTGCTGAGTATTCAACAAGGGACACAGTTTCATAGTATCCCTTAACCCCTTCACGGCCAATTCTTTCCTTTGCTATATGAAATCGTCTGTTATTACCCATAAAACTACGAAAACGTAACTAAATAAACCAAATTAACTAATGGACAAAGATATTAAACAGGTCATAATATCTATATAATATTGCACATGTTCATTAAAATCGTCGAATGGTTGTTATAGTACAATTAAAATTACTTTATGGGCCTCAAGGGGTTAAACAGACTTAAATGATTGCTAATTCGTACTCATCAGACTTTAGTAGACGCTCGCCTATATGTAGTAACGATCCTTCGACTGCGAGATCCCGAACACTCGACCATTTCGTACTCGACAACATGAGGCCGAAGCAATACTGCCTCACAACTGCACTTATTTTTTTAGGAGTTATTGTTTATTCCCGAAAGTCACCCAGGAACAGTCGGCACCTCCATTAGGAACCCTGTTGATGCCATGAGGACCCCGAAACCAAAGCGATAAGCCCCGAGAGATGCGTGACCTCAGCGTGACCCCAGCGTGACCCCAGCGCCAGAGGTCACTGCTGTAGGATTGGTTACGCATTCACGACTTTAAAAAATAGATTGAGCCTGAAATAGAAATGCCGACAGATGGGTATTAGCGTGCAAGCTCGTTTTTCTTTCTGTCTCGCATAATGTGGCAGTATTTGTGTTTGACGTTAGTGTGTTATGTTGATTTCTCTCTTTTTTTCTCTTTTTTTTTACCTTTTTAATTTTTTATTTATTTATTTTTTATTTATATTTCTTTTACTGACTATCTATTACAACATTCTACTCTTTCTTTGATGTAAACGAAAACACAACAAAACCAAAAGACCAGCAAAGAATGTAACGATAATAATTCCTTTGTATTGTCCAGCTCTCATGGGGTTAGTCCGTATTACTTGCTTCAACACGACCCGAAT
>JACEEZ010009865.1:0-23502 GCA_016584305.1 Chionoecetes opilio | reverse complement strand
TAAAACCCCAGTTTTGGTGTGAAGTCTCATTTGGAGGGTCCACCGTACAACTGCCCAAAGTACTCGCCCAAGGGCCCATTCCCCTCCATTCCACACGGGGCGCCCATCTGCTTTCGTAGCACTGCCAGAAAGAGACTTGGAACGGAGCTTCTTCAGGGCTCGGTAAGGCGGGTCGGAGGTCAATTAGCGTTCAAATGACCCTCGACATCCTCAGCGAGACTCCTGACTTACCTCTCCTTGTCTCTCCTCAGGAGGGTTCTAGTCCGGCGTGACAGAGCCCTGTGCTGGTCCCGGTTCCCAGCCAGCCTGGCAGCGCGACTCTCCTCGATTTTCTCCAGCGTCTCCGTCGCAGACAAAACCCCCGCCTGACCTCGGGCGCTCCCAATACACTTCTTGGCAGCCTGTAGAGTTTCACGTTTGAAGTATCCCACAGTTCTACAGGGTCCCCGAGAGCACCGAGGTAGACCAAACATCAAACCGATTTGAGACTGCCACCGCATACTCATGAGCACATGTCAATTCCTTCAGTTTTCAAGATGAAACACAGTATGATTACCTCTGAGATTCCTCTGGACTTGACATGAAGCTTAAGTGTAGCAACAACAAGTCTGTGATCTGTTCCAAAGAACTCAGCACTCCGGTAAACCCTGCAGTTCTGGAGGATCCTCCAACGAGTACTAACGAGGATGTGGCGATCTCCTTTCGTGGTCGAAGCGTTTTCTGGTCGTTACCAGGAATGCTGGTTATTATTAAGGAGAACTGGGCTTTCTGGTTTTTGGGTACGAACTATAACTTTCTTCACACGTTAGTAAACATTGCTTTGTTATTCCTGAACGGACAGTCTCTTGTTGTTTTGTTGCAGGAGGGAAACTTTGCACTTCTTCACCATGACAAATATTACCACGAGGATGCTTATGTATCCCTTATTTCCTCGTCTTATTTATAATTTTTTTATTTGTAAAGGGTTTGTAGCGATATTGAAGATCCAATGGGCGGGGGCGTGTTGGTGGTATCACAAACATGCACATACTTGCTCATGGCTGCAATATCTTTGTCTCCACATTCTCTCTCTCTCTCCACTCTCTCTCTCTCTCTCTCTCTCCCCTCTCTCTCTCTCTCTCTCTCTTTTCTCTTTCTCTCTCTCTACAACCCTTATATAGTTATGGGCGCAAATTAAATACGAAGAATTACCTGTTTTTTATCGCGTATTTATGGAGATGCAATCGAATTATTCTTCATAAATAGCTAATATTTTGGTTCCCTCCCCAACGTCCATGTTTCTGGTTGTCTTTGATAAGGTACGTAGATCCCAAATCCTCTAAAGTGACCTCGTGAAATAATCTTGGCGTGTGACTCGCTGCTTAGCTAAGTTCATGACACAGTTTGTATGACTCTCGTGATCCTTATTATTTTTATTTCTCCTCGACCTCTGTATATATCTTCTTTTCTCCTAATCCCTTTTTTCCGCCCGCTTCCTCCTCCTCCTCCTATTACCCTTGTCTCTACTTTCATATCCACTTCATCTTTTATAACTACTTTTTTATCTTTCCTCTCTTTATCATCATATTTCTCTACCTTTTAATTTTGTCCGTGCTATATATCCTTCTCTTTTATGTTCTTCACAATGATCACTTCACTCTTCTCTATCATAACTCTATATCTCATCTCCAACCATTCTCCTTTACCTTTCTTCAGCCGCTGTTTCTCATCCCTTCGTCTTTCTTCCTCTTTCATCATTCCCGCTCCTATTACTCTTCCTACTCGTTCCTCTTCGCTCGCACATCTGCCTCCATATCCTTCCTCCGCATTATCTGTCTCTTTCAGCCTTCCGCTCTGATCTCACTCGTCCTTATTCACCCATTCCCATCCTCCTTCCTTCTTCCACGTCATCCATCGCAGTCTAGATGCTTTCCATAACTTCAGGGGAGCGTCACACCAATATTTCCGAAACAAAATTGAAATATTGGAAATAATTTTCATGCGTAGTAAACACTGAGCAAGCTTGTGACAATGTATTATAAATAAAGCAGAAAAATGAGAGTTATGGCTGATTTTCTCCCCCACAAAAAATATCCGTAAAAAAAATGTGTATGATATCACTGGCATAGGCAAACTGGCACCTCTCAGTCCCTCTCTGTGAGACAGAGGGTCGTCTCAAGGCCTCAGTAGTGAGGGAGTAGAGGGAGAACCCGGGTGTCGCTGCTCGTCTCTCAGCCTTTCCACCATTCCTGCTCCCTCCAGAGGAGTCCAGACCATTTTACCATTTATTCAGCGCAGGATGATCTACCTCACGCTCTCTACCTCCTCCACCACCATGTCGAGGGCATCAAGCATAAAGTGGCTCAGAGAGAGAGAATACTGGCTGTAGCTCATAGTACAGGAGCATTAGTAAAAATTTAACGAAGACCTAGAAAAAAATAGTAGAAAGCTGATTTTTTCAGGGGAGCTCCAGAAAACCATAAGCATGTCCACTGTGCAAAGTTCTGCAAATTCAACCTGGTGGCATTTTCAGAATTGAAGATGGCCGCTATAACAATTTGCGATAAATGGTTAAAATACCAAAGTCGGCATAACTAGCCACTTATTACAGTGGACCCAGCAATGTTCATTTTGAGTTAAAATAATTAGCATAAAGTGTAATTACTAGTATATTATAATAATAGTGAGTGATAATTAGCATAAATTATAATTAATAGTATATTATGATAATAATAATAATATAATAATAATTTTCTCGTTTTTCAGGTTGCTGTCATGATGGCCGAGTTTTGCAGTATTCCCACATGCGGTAAGCAGATCACATCAGATCGTGCAGAGGTCCATGATAAGGGCCTTGAGGGACTCCTACGAGCCAGCTTTGAAAGAGAAGATGGTTTGCAGTCTGTATTTGAGAGGAAGAGGTCACAATTGCCAGTCCCAGTCCATGGTAAATGTCGTCGCGAATACATTCGACCATGCAGTATTACTTCTTACAAAAGGAAAAGGGAAGAAGAGCCATTGGACTCTGATTGGGGCCACATCATCTTCAAAATTACGTTTAAGAACTCGAGTTTTCAATATAAAAGAAGATTGTCTCTATTGTGCAAAGACTGTAATAGACTACAATGTAGAAACAAAAATACCCCGCAACCGTCGGGTACGGGCACATGATGCTATGACAAAGCCACCCTTCAAAGCGTAATTGAGAAAGCTGGCGATCGCCATGATGAGTGGGGAGATGCTGTTAGACTTCGCGTATCCAATGAGTTAGATTTTATTGCTGCTGAAGTCAAGTACCACCATGACTGTCAGGTTCTCTTCTATGCTGGCAAACAATTTCCAAGCGAGAATACCCGTGATGGATATCAACGGGGCCGACCTGTCAATGCCACAAAACACGCGGCATTCCAGAAGTTGTGCCAATTTATACGCGACAATGATGAATGTCAATATTCACTTGCAGAACTTATGACTTTGATGGACGACTATTTAGATGGAGAAGAGGGCTACAACCCCAAAAGGCTAGGACAGAAATTGGAGGAATGTTTCGGGCAGGACATTGTTCGGACTTGTGATATTGGAAAACAGACCATATATACTTTCTTAGATGAAAGTAACCACATCCTTAGAAGTAATTATGAGTCCAGTAACATGACAAAAGATTCAATCATAGATATGGCAGCTGCAATCATACAAGATGATGTAAAGTCTGGTATGGTAAAAAATGGTATCTTGCGGCTGCAAGGTAGGGTTGTGGAAAGTCATGTCGTTTTTTACAAGGCACGGATGGAGTGTACCATAATGTGCACTGGTTGCAGTGGGTACAATTGTAAAAATTCGCATGTTCTTGATGTGCAAGGCGAAGGGGATGCCACTGATAAGACATTCCTTCAACATATGGTTGGGTTATTGTAGTTTCTAATTGGTGTTTTGTACAATATAACATAGTTTGGCTATTATAAATGTAACGTACATAACATAGTTTTGGTATTATTAAAATTAAAAAAATAAAAATAAATATTTTCTTTATCTTATTCAATTTATGCTAATTATGTCAACTCAAAATATTTTTATGGCTCCATTGTATTCAGCACACTCTAAAACATAGATGTACACACAAAACTCTTATTACTACGAACTCGGATGGATGATCATAGTACTTTTCATTTTATCGTTAATTTTGATGGCGGCCATTTTGAATTATGAAAATGCCACGAGGTTGAATTTGCAGAACTTTGCATAAGGGCGATATAGACAATATTTTGGAGCTCTCCTGAAAAAATCAGCTTTCTACTATTATTTCTACCTTTTAGCTAATGCTCCTGTACTAAAAGGCGATTTCTGCAGGAGAGCAAGAGAATTTTATCTTGCAAGAGAAAAAAATTCGCTTGCTCAAATTTTGCTTGCTGTTCAATCATCCTGAGAAGATGCTTACCCGACCGGGCAAAATATAGAAATATAGAAAAGATGAAGGAAGGAAGGAAGGAAATGCAATAAAGGAGAAGAACCAGAAACAAAGAAAAAAAATGAAAATAATCATGAGAAAATAATATATAATCAAAGAAAAAAAATTACTAATAAACAAATAATGTTATAATCTCTCTCTCTCTCTCTCATATGACCATTCTACAAACTACTACTACTACTACTACAACTACTACTACTACTACTACTACATACAGTACTACCACCACTACCAACAGTCAGTTCGTACCCCAAGTTGTTTCGTACACAGTAGATTCATACCCCAAAAAAGTTGTTTCGTAGTCTATAGGAAACCATAGTCGTTTCGTACACTCAGCTCAGTTGAACTTGACTACTAGTTACGAAAAACGACACCAGGTATTGTACGAAAAAAACTCATAATCAGTGTACGAAACAGCTAACAAAACCTGGGTACGAAACAACTTGTGTACGAAACTCCCTATAACCGTAGTTCACACCTATAAACAACCATTTCGTACAAAGACGAGTGCCTGATTCATCCAAAACACATGAGAACTATGCAGGAAAACGCCACTCTGGTGATATTTTTGTCATTTGTTCATTTATAGCCCTACTATGACACAGATGAAGACACAAAATGACACAGACTCTCCAGATAGCCCCTTCTAACTTTCCTGAAATCATGGATGTAGAAATTTAATTATTAACGCCACCACACGTCTGTAAACAGATAAAAAGGTGTCCTGGCGACTTTAGTGTTATCGACGGTAGAATTTCTACCATGTAATCTGGAGATGATGGACTTGTGTGTGTGTGTGTATTCATGTAGTTGTATTCATCTAGTTGTATTTTACAGGGCCTGAGCAACGCTCGTGTGGCCCCGTCTCCATATCAACAGTTTTATCATTCCTGCTTAATGCTTATTGTTGGGGGAAGCCACCACCCCGGGAGGCGGGTCACAAACCCCCGGCTAACACCGGTACCCCTTCACTGCTGGGTGGACAGGGGCTTGGGTTTTAAGAAGACCGCCCGTCTGTCTTCGCTCCGCCCGGGGATCAAACCCGGGACTTCTCGGTTGTGAGCAAGCGTGTAACCACTACACTACGGAGTTCCCCTGGTGTTGGTTGTTTTGTGTTTGTTTGTGTGTGTGGGTTGTGTGTGTGTGTTGTTTGTGGTTTTTGTTGAAGGGTGTGATGTCAAAATCGACGATTTTCCCCCGGGTTACAGCCGTGAATTAATCACAGTCGGGACATTTTGATTAGTTTCCTCAGGAAGGCAAGTTGAGGCGGATGACAGCGGTTCGACGTGATGGGGGGGAACGGCACGGGGGCCACGGGGTGGGAGGTAAAAAGGTGGTGACGTTCAGGGCGTGAGTTGACCACGTGAAGTTTTCGGTGGGGTGGAAGCGAGGACACTGCACGGGAAAAGTGCTCAAACTCCGGGGACGTTCCTGCACCGGGGCAGTACGGGTCGGGCGTGAGCTGCAGACGATGCGGGGTGCGGGGAGTGTTGTGTGACCAGGGTACCTCAAAAAGGGGGGGGGTAACTTTCATTGGCCCTATGTTAAACGCTAGGGGCGCCATCTTGGTGCCAAGGCCCCCTCTTCCACCCAAGCCCCGGGGGAAAGTTCTCGGGCTTCCCCGCAGTATATTGTTTTACAGTATAAAGATAGCTGTTATCTTCGGAAATGTTTTTTCTAAAGATTATACAAAACATAGAAAAAACACATTAAATAAAGGCATTTGAGACTCTGAAAAAATATGATGAATTTTAACATTCACTTAAAACTCGTCGTCATTAAACTTTTTGGGACAGTTATAAGATGGCAATACAAAAAAGCAGAAATTTTTAAATTTGCTTTCCATTGACATATTTGTTTCTGATACATACAAAATAATGAAAAAATTAAGATTAATAAAAATTTTTTTTTTTCTTTCCCCTCTCTCCCCCTCTCTCTCTCTCTCCTCCCCGTGAAAAAGAGAGAAGAGAGAGATATAAATGAAAAGAGAGATGAGTGGGGATATGGGGGAGTAACCAAAAAAAAAATTTTTAAACTCTCTCCTCTAATATATAATATAAAAAAAAAAATATATATATATTATATTATTAAATATAATATATATAATATATATATATAATTTTATTTTTATATAAAAAGGGGAGAGATAATTGAAAAAAGGGGTTTTTGGTTACTTTTCTCATTCCCCTCTCCCCCTCTCCTCCTGAAAAAAAGAAAGAGAGAGAGAAAAAAAAGAGATGTGAGGTAACCAAAAACCCTTTTTTTAAATTCTCTCTCTCCTCCTCTCTTTCTCTCTCTCTCTCTCTCTCTCTCTATTTATATTTAATTTTATATATATATATAATTTTTATATTTTAATTTTTAAAATATTTTATTTTTATATATATAATTATATTTATTTAATATTAATATATATTTTTTATATATATATATATATAAAAATTTTTATATATATATATAATTTTAAAATTTTTAATTATTTTAAAAATATATATATTTTTTAATATTTTATATATATTATTATATATATATATATATATTTTTTAAAAATATATAATTAAAAAAAAAAAAAAAAAAAAAAAAAAAAAAAGAGGGGAAGGGGAGGAGAGAGGGGAAAAGGAGAAGAGAAGAAAAGGCCCCTAAAAGGAGAGGAGAGAGAGAGAAGGAGAGAGAGAGAAAAGGGGGAAGAGAGAGAGAGAGAGAGAGAGAGGGGAAGAGAAGAGGGGAGAGATAGAGAAGAGGGGAGATTAAGAAAGAGGAAGAGAAAAAAGAAAGGGAAAAAAAAAATAATTTAAAGGTTTTTTGGTTTTTCCTCATATTTTCCCCCATTTCTTTCACTTTTTTTCCCCTTCTTCCTTCCAAAGAAAAGGAAGAGGAAAAAAGAAAAGAAGGATAAAGGACAAAAAGAAAAATGAAAGGGGGGAGTGAGAAAACCCCCGGGGAGGTGAGAGGAGGAAGAGGGCAATTTATTGTTACCTTAATTTTCAGGTTATTTTAGTTCAGAAAAGAATTTTCAAGGGCAATTTTCTTTTGTTGAATTGTCTTATTGCCCAAAAGGTAACTGCGACAATTTTTTAAACAAACTTAGAAATGACCTTTTTAAGGACATGGGTTATTGGGAAATCTTTATAGAAAAAACATTTCCAAAGAAAAACAGTCTACCCTTTTAAATACATGTAAATAACAGATATACTGGGGGGGACCCTTTGAAAAAATTCCCCCCGGGTCTTGGGTGACCCGGGGGAGGCCTTGGCCCCCCAAGATGGCGCCCACAAATCGAGTTGTCGCTACTCTTTTATAATACAGGTACTCAGTGTGCCCGTTTCCCAGGGGGGTGGGGGCGCATTTCCCAAGGGCCCGCGGGACGTTTTTTCTTATCCATGGGTCGGGGAGGAGCCCTGTGCTTATTGCCCCGGGGGAAAGGTGGCACGGGGGGCGTCCCCGGGACGACCTACCCCAGGGGGGCGGCGGGACTTAGAAATCAAAACGTTTGGCGGGGGAAAAGAGGGGGGGGCAGCGGGAGGGGGGGGGAGGGGTTTAAACCCCCAAAAGGGCCCAATTTTTAGCAGCAGCATCAGCAACCCCCATTCCCCCGGATTTTGGGCGTGGGAAGGAAACCCACTGAAAGGTGATCTTCCAGCCCACTGATTTTGAGGGAGAGGAGAAACCGTTGAAGGGAAAGTGAACCAGGGCTGTGGGGAACCCGGGCCCGGCCCCGGGAAAAAGGGGAAGGGAGGGGAGGGGGAGAGAGTCTGTGTAAAACACAAATCGGGGCCGGGGGCTTTTTGGGGGTGTTCAGGAAGGGAACACCCTGGCGAATGGCGAAGATTTTGCCGCCCAGAACGTCTTTTTCGGGGGGGCAGCCGCCAAGCCCTGCAGATTTGGAGCGGGGGGGTCAAAAGAGGGCAGCGCCTGTAAAACGGAAGGTGGGGGAAAGTGAGAGCCGTCAGTGAAGATCTTCAGGGGGTTTGTGGTTAGAGTGACTTCAAATTGAGGGAAATAAAGGAGTGCCAGGACGCTGGGCTTTTTTGTTTGGGAGGTTTGGGGATAGCCCAGGGCAACCAACGGGGAAATGTCCAGCCGGGATGGGCCCGGGGGAGTGTGGGCGATGGGCTAAATAGGAGGGGGTGGCAGTTCACCCACAGAGTGGGCCAGCAGGGCACGGACCATAGGGGCTGACGGGCCCTCCAGGAAGCCAGACGGGAGTGTGGGATCCACCCGGGAGTTGGCCCTAGATTGGGGGGGGGTGGGGGTGGCGGGGACAGAGTGGTGGTACGGGCCCTACACAGGATCTCCCTCCTGTGTCCCCTGCAACGGGGGGTACCGCTTTTCTGCGTGTAGGGGGGATGACAGGTGAGGACCTCATTACCCATGGAGATCCTAAAGGGCCGCATTTTGCGGGACTTTCCTTTTTTCCTGAGGGGGGAAAGGGCCCGCTGACCCAAAAAAATGAAAGCGCCAAAAAGGAAAACCCCCTTAGCCCGAGGGCCCCGCCGGGTTAGTAGTGAAAAAGGAGATCACGACTGGCCCCCCGCGGACACCACCCCACCCCCCTTCATGAGTTGAGGCCCCTGTTGCAGGGGGTAGGAGGGACTCAATATGATGAGCCCCGGGTTCAGGCGGGGACCACCCAGCCATCCCGAGGAAGGTGTGGGCCTGGTTAAGGGCCCCGGGGGACCACAAAGGGTGACAGGGGGTGGAAAAGCGGGACGGGCCCTTGGGGGGGTGAAGCACAAAGGGACTTTTGAGAGATTAATTGAGAGCCCCCAAGTCCTCACCCAGTCATTTAAATGTATTAGCGGGCCTCCTGAAAGCATAGCTGTGCCGGGCCGAGTTTTTTGGGCCCTGCTGAGATGGAATGCCTTTCTGCAAATTAAAAAGGTGGAAGTGGGGGGGAAAAGGGGGGAGGTCTGAGAGGGGACATTGAAAAGCAAAGGGCTGAGGATGGAACCCCCCCCCGGAAATTCCTCTGCATTGGAGGGGGAAGGGAAGGGGGAGGCAAAAACCGAAACCTAAAAAAGGCCCGGCCTGACAAGAATGACCGGACCCAGGCGAGGGGGGGTTCCCGTGTTTCCCATGGAAGCCAACTTACGGAGGATCCCTTCGTGGGACCCAGAGTAAAAATGTTTCCCTCTAGACCCTCAAGAGGGAGGCTTTGACCCCCCCCTACCCCGGTTAAGTGCCCACAGATGAAAACTCCAGCTGGGGCCAGGACATCTAGGGTGCTCCTCCCCGGGGCCCTTGAAGCCACACTCCCACCCCCCTCTCAGGAGAGGGGCCAAGGCCATCCCCCACCCAAAAAAAGGATAGGGGGTGGCCCCCAGCCCGCTCCGGGAACTTACCCACGCAGGAGAGGGAGAGCGATAGGGGCGGAAAGGGTTGGACGGGAGGGGGGGGCCCCCTTTCCCCGGGGTTTTGGGGTATGGGTAGCAGGGTGGAGGATTTTAGTACGTGGGAAAAAGAGGGCCCCGGACCCAAAGGGGTTGTTGAAGAGGGGAGGGGCCCGTGGATTTTTCAAGGGAGGGTCATGGAGGAAAAAGGAAAACTCAAAAACGGGACGTTTGCCCGGGATGCCAGGGGGGGAAAAACCCGCAGTTTTTTATTGCCGCATTGATGTTAAGGGATAAAGGAGGGGGAAAAACCCGGGGGCCAATCTTGCCCGGGGTGTGTGCGGCAAGCAATGCACCTTTGGGGGTCTCTAGGGGGGGGTTTTGGCACCATCCTCGGGGCAGTGAGAGGCGTTGTTTTTTGGGGCTCTCCATGAGGGGAAAAAAATCCCACGACCCCTTTGTGGAGGAGGTGGAGAGGGGGAAACGCAGTGGGAGCCCCACCCCCTTCCCTGGGAAGGAGGATTGGCCCCGGCACCCCATGGCATGGGTTTCTATGATATTCACCCCCCAAGCGTAGTGTGGGCCTTCAAACCCCATGGGTTTCCCATGCCCCCCTAGGGGCCCTTGACTGCCTGGGCGCAGTCGTTTTTCCCAAACCAAGATTTCCCCGGACGGCGGAGGGGCCGACGCGTCGAAGAGGAATCCAGCCTTCCCGCGTCCTCCGGAATGGGGAAAAGGGGAAAGGCCGCAGCGTCCTCCGGGGGAAAGGGGGGAAAGAAACCCCGGGGGGGTGTGGATGCCGCCTCGAAGGGGGGCCAGCCGGGAAGGCGTGATTTTCCAGCGAGGAAAGGAAAACCGGGGTGAGGCCTGCAGTGAGGGCCCGGGAAGGGAGGCGAGGGGGAAAAAGGTGGCCCACTCCCCCACATAAGGGCCGGGGTGACGGGTCAGGGTTTGGGAAAGGCTGGGTCCCCAGGAATAGGCCCAATACGAAGAGCCCCCGTGGGGGGGAGGGGTAAGGGGTGGGAAAAACCCGGGGGGTAAAAGGGAAGGGCCCGGGGGGCGAGGCGAGTCAAGAAAAGCTGAAAGGCGCCCTCCCGGAGGGTGTTGGTGAGGTGGAGGGGGGAGGTCTTTTTCCCCCAGCACTGTGAGGGGCTTTGAATTTCCCCCAGGGATGAAAACAGGGGGGAAAGGAAAAGGGGGGGAAAAGAGTGGATCAGTTCCCGGTATTTTGGGCCCAACAGCGTTATAGCGGGACCGCTCCGGAAAAACCCACCCTGTTGCGTAGCACCCCTGGCGGGACCACTTCGGGTCCCTTTGCTGCCACTGGGGGAGGGCAAAGGGGGGAATGGCCCAAGGGGAAAAGGTCGTGAGTTGCAAGGGGGGACGCCATTTCCCCCCCCCTGGGGTTTTTTCCCTTCCGGATGAGTTGTACCCCGGTTTTAGGTTGAGGGAAAAGGTGGGGGGGGAGCCACGTCTCAAAACCCCCAACCACTGAAGGGAAAATTTTCCCCCCAAAGTAGGTCTTAAAACTCGGGGGTCTTCCTGAGCGGGGGAAGGGCTTTCCCAAAACCGGAGAAGGGAGAGGGTAGCACGGGAAAGGAAAAACGTTGAGGACGAAGGGATGCTGGTAAAAGACGGGGCTAGTATGGCAGGGACTGACGAGCCGTGTTGGTAAAGGGGGTTAAGCTTCCTTTTAAAAGGGGGGTTTAAAAATCTGGGGCATAACGTTTTTTCCCTTGTTGTGGAGGGAACAGGATGGGGAGGGGGTCGCAAGTGGGGGCGTGTTGGGGGTGGGGGGGGCCCCCGGGGAGGGGGTTGGGGCCGAGAAGCACAAAAGGGGGGCAGAGGGGCAGGCACGGCAAAGCCCCGAGAGGGGAAGGCCGGGGGTTTTTGGGGGGAACGCGCCTTTTCCCGTGAAGGGGGTGGGGTCCCCAGGGGGGGGAAAAGGGGAGAATTTTAACCCCCAGCGGCGCCAAGGGTGCAGCCGGTTTGGCGGGGCGTCTTTCCTTTGCGTCTGGGTTTGGGGAAAAGGCCCGCGAGGAAAGGAAAAGGGGGAAGGGGGGCCCCCCGGGATGGTCCTTTCTTTCCTCCGTTAGGTCCGTAAGCATTTTTTAACCTTTTTCCTCGGGGAAACAGGGAAAAAAAGCGAAAATCGGGGTGACCCCCTTTGTGGGCGATGCAGCCAAGGGGGATGGCATAGTGGGGGGGTCTGATGGAGGAGGGGGCCCGGGAATTGGGGAGTGGGAGGACCGCGGGACGACTGTTGAGTCAGGGGGGGGCCCATCTTTCTGGACCACCCCTGCCGTACGGGTTTTTGGGGCCCTCCGGTTAAAAGGGGCCCGGTGAACCCGGGCCATGACCCCCCCACAGGGAAAAAAAAGCGGAAAAGGCCCTTCACAGGAAAATTTTTCCCCCCCTTTGGGTTTTGGGATGGGGGCCGCTCCCAGGGGCCGCAGCCCCCGGGAAAGATCGACAGGTGTTGACGGAGGGGCCCAAACCCTTTTAGAGAGGCAGGGCAACGGAGGATGGGAGCGGGTAGGACTGTGGCCAGAACACCACGGGCCCCCAAAATGCAACCCCTTGATGGTAAAACCTGCCCCCTTTGAGACGGATCCACCTCCCCCTGGACCCGGGGCAGGTTGGGGGGGGGGGGGGGGGGGGGGGAAAATTCCACGAGACCCCCCTCGTTTGTCACTGCCGCCCGGGGCCCCTCGGGGTACTGGGGATCTCCCCCAAACCCTTTAATTTCCTCAAGAGGAGACCCCCCTTTCCCAAACTGCGCCGGACACCGGCCCCTGGGCACGGCGGCAATTAACCTGTAAACCCCCTTAGGGTAAAGGGTGACGCCCTGTAGGATGGGCCCCTTTGGGGGATAAAAATCTCCCAAGGGGCCCCCACCAAGGTTTAAACCATTCCCGGGGAGGGGGGTTTCCCCCCCCAAAAAATGATGTACTTCCCCAAGGGGGCCCGGGTTATAAAGGGGGCATGAGAGCCCCGGGCCCGGGGGTAAGAAAACAGGGGCCCATTACAGGCCCGGAGCGGGAAAAGTAACTTTTTGGGGTTTTGGAAAACACAGAAAGGTTGGGGGCGGGGGGGCGCGATGTTTTTTGGGGAGACTTAACCTCAAATTACGAGAGCTGACGGGGACGACTGGTCACTCCCTTTCGCCGAGTCACAACTGCCCGCCTCGGGTGACGCTGATGTGTGGGGGGAAAAATTTAGGGTTGGGCCCCACAACCCCCCCACCCCCCCCCAATTACACAAATAGCTCGCCGGGGCCGGGGTAATGAAAAAAAAGAAACATTTGAAAAAAAGTGAAACCCCCGGGATCAAACAAAATTTTTTGATATGTGTGGCACTCAGTGTGTTGGGTGAGGGGTGGCGTTTCCCAACCCCGTTTAGTCCAGCAGGGGGGTGGTTTCCTGTTTTGTGGCGTTGAGCCTTTCCCTTTGGGTGGGCGGGGGGTGGCGAAAAGGGATCGCTGTTGTCCCTTTGTCGTGCGCCCCCCAACGCACGTGAGAGGGGGTAGGGGGCGCCCGGGTTTCCCGATGGTGGTCGCCCCCCTGCCCCTTTCCGCCCCACCAAGTACTCCCTTTGCCGTACCCCTTTCCCGGACAGTGGGGCCTTTGGGGGATCCCCCGCGCCCAATGCCGGGGTTTTTTGGATGCGGGGCCGTAGGGCCGGGGGCCCTGAAGGGGGTCGAGGGTTTTGGGCCCGTTTGGTTTATGCCGGGAAACTTTCACTGTCCCCCGAGCGGGGGCCCTTGGGCCCCTTCGCCCCTCCCCGCAGCAGCCCCGCCCCTCGCTCGGGGGCACCCCTCCCTAGAGCGGGCGCCCTCCAAGGTATTGGGGTCCCCGCAGCTGAAGTCCTGTGATCAGCTGGGGCCCGGGGGGGTTTGGGGGCGGAGCCCTGCGGGGGGGGGTGTTGAGGTCCCGCATGATGGCCCATGCCGCCCGGCGTGGGGGTCCAGGGACCGTTTCCGGCCAGTGTTTCCCCGTGCAAAACCCCCGGGGGACACTGACTGCCCCCATTTCGGGCCGTTTGACTGGGGGAATGTGCTGATGAACCCTCAAAAACCCCAAAGCCAGGGGTCGAGGGAAACCCCTGGATTCCCCGGCTGTTTAGGTTCTTTTTCCCCCAAACGCAAGACAGCCCCCTCTGGGAAAGCCGAAGCGCTTGAAAACCCTCGTCGGAAAACCCGTGATGAGGGGGTTTCCTGGTGGCCCTCGCCCGACAGGTGCTCCCCCCCTTTGAGCCATCCCGAGAGCTTGTCAGCGACGGCCCATATAGGTTTTGGCCGTCCAGTGAAAATAAAAACCCACCAAAAACTGGAAATGGGTACTTTCGGGGGCGGGGTGGGCAAGAGGGTCTCGCGGGGCCCCGGGGGGGGGTGCGTATCGCATACCCCCAAAATTGGCGCCTCTTTCCTGCTCCACCCCCCGCGCAAACCCTGGCCAGTAGACTGACTGCCTCGGGCCCCGCGTAGCATTGATTCCCCCGCCCTGGTGGGCCCCCCTGAAGGTTCGCCCAGGACTCAAAAGCCTCGGCCCAGGTTTTGACCAGCCGCGGGTGTTTCTCGTCACAAAGGGGTAAAGGCCCATGTTCCCTTGGCCGGGGGAGGTGGGCCCATCTTAAGACTGGGGGGAAAGGGGAGCGGCTCCCTTTCCCTTTTGTTTCAGCCCGCCGCCATTGGCTTTCCATTCCCCCCAAAAGTCGGTCCTCCTCTTCCCCCTGAACCCCCCTTCCTCCCTTTTATGAAAAATCCACAAAAACCCCCCCTCGTCCCCGGCTTTCCGCGGCCGTGGCTGCGGTTTATGGCTACGATACCCCCTTTATCGTCTTTTGTCCCCATCCTTCTGGCCCACCTGACCGGATCGGGTTTGCCCCGACAAGGCGTCTTTCCGCCCCCGTTGGTTTTCGCCCTTCAGGTAAATTTATGCGGAAGGTTAACATTAGGGGTCTTCTCTTTTTAGGTTTAGGATCCGGGGGTTGGGGATGTACTTTAGTTTTTTCCCCCGGGCTCCCAAAACCTTTTAAAAGGGGTTTGGTCTGTGACGAACGTGAGGTTTTTTCAGCCAAGGAGGAAGAGGGGGTGCCTTCTTTAGGCACCCCGGGGATGGCAAACGCTTTTCCCCCCGATGGGTGCTGTAAATTCCTTCGGGGGGGCTGTAGATGTCGGCTTTCCACAGAGCAACCAAAGGGTTTTCCCCCCCGCCCCAACCCCCGGGGACCCTAGCGGCGACTTTTTTCCCCCAGGACACACCGCAGTACTGCTGCAACAAGGGGAACCAATACCCTGGGGGGGCTGTTTTTGTCGGGGGACTGTGGAGGGGCGCGAAAATCATAGAAGCGCAGTCCTCGGGCCCCCAATCGCCCAAAAGTGTCCCCTTTGGGGGGAGGTTAAGAGCGCCTCAACTGCTTGGCCCCAATTTTCAAATGCCTTTCCCACCCCGGGTTTTTTGAGGACTCCCTGAAGGGCTCCCTGCAGGGCGGGAAAACCCCCGGAAGGGGGCCCAACCCCGGTTGACGAGGGCCGGGAAACCCTGACCCCCCACGGTTTAGTCGGGGGGGCTTGGGGGGGCCCTCCTTTAAGTCGGTTTTATGCTGTTGACGAGGGGCGCCCGGGTTGGCTGGTCTTCCCCCCCCCCGCCCCGGAGGTAGCCGGCAAAGGGGACGGGTCCTCCTGCAGAAGCCCGGGAACCCTTGTTTAGGGGGCGGGGGGGGTGACCCGCTTCCATGGGACCCCTGGAGAAAAATTTTTATGTGTGCCAGAAGGGGTTTGCTGACGCTGCCGTGTGGAGTAAATTTTCCCTCCCGCAATTTAGCCTTCCGGGGGAAAGTTTGGGGATGGTGTCGTACAAAAAGCTTTTTGAACGCGTTTCCCCCCGGGAAACGCAGTGGCCCATGGGGGTGGGCCCGGGCCCCGGTTTCGGCCCCGGGGGGTGAAAGAATTTTTGTGAGTTTGCGACTCTCCTCCCTCGGGGGGACCCGGGGAGCCCGGTATGCGTCCCCTACGGTCTTAAATGTATGTTTGGGGCCGCTAGAGACGAGATCGAAGGGCGGTTGGTGGGGGGTGTTTTCTCTGGAGGCTTTGCACGGTTGAGGGGGCTGAAAGTCGACCGTGCACGGGGCCTTTTCCCTCCTTTTTTGGCCTTTCCACCATTCTGGAGCACCCCGGTGGGGTCGCCGGGGGGCACCGCCTTTGATGACCCCGGCCCCAAAAACGTCGTCCACCGTCGTCGTACCTCGGTCAAAGAAGTGGAGGGGGACTGAGGCTGGGACTGGACTGCGTGGGGGCGTGTGTCGGGCCTAGGTGGACGTGGGGAGGCGGACCCCCTCATCTCTGGTAGCGGCTGCGTCCCCCTGGCAAAAAACAATTCGCCCAAGTCCTTGGGGCCCAAAAAACCATTTCTCGAGGGGGATCCCCCCAAACCCTTCTCCTCCACCCAAATTCGGAGGGGGCATTCCGGGGGACGTGGGTTTTTGTGGGGTGTCTGAGGGTCCCCCAGCACACACACTGGTGGGTTTAAAGGGGGGGGCCCGGGGAAAGGGGGGAGGGGCCCCGGGGGAAAGGGGCCCTTTCATGCCCCCTTGGGGGGGTAGGTTTGGGGAAAATTTCCCGCAAAGCCCCCCCCGGGGATGTAGATCACGCTGTGGGGGAGGGCAGGCCCACGGGGGATTTACAGGTGATGGTTTGCAGGAGGCGCCCTGCTGCCCCCGGCAACGTGGGGGACTGCCGTGGGGAGCCGGAGCTGAGTTGGGGTATGCCCCAGGTCCCCCCCCAAAAGTAGGGGGAACCCCCCACAGACCACCTTTTTTCCCCAGTTTTTCCCCCCTCTGTGTAGGGACAAAGGGGCGCCCAGGGCTGAGCGCTGAATCACCACGGGGCCCGCGACCCCCGCCCTCTCCACTCCTCCAAAAGATCCTCCCCGGAGGTAGGGGTTTAAGTTCGAATTGGTGGGCGGGCGCAGAGCGCCCCCCCCTAGGGATGAGGGCCGGACCCCAGGCGCCCGAAGTGCCCCCCTTTCTGGCCGCCAAAAAAAAAAGGATGTCGTGCAAACCTCTGCACTGAAAGCCCACCTGTACACCAGATTCACCCCCCTGCTGGGCACCCGGGCCTTTCGTCCCCGCCGGACTCCGTCCCTTTGGGGGTTTTTTTCCCTTTTCCGCTAAGCCGGCGCGCGGGGCCCCGGGCCCCCCCCCACCTCGTGGTGTGGACCATGACGGGCGGGGGAGTGTGTCAACCCCCCCCTTAAAATTTGGGTAAAGTAACTCGAAGGTTGCTCACCTTTGCCTTTTCCCCCGGCCTCAAAAATTTCACCAAAACGCCAAACTTTTTAATGGGAAAGCTCGAGGCCCCTTTGGGGAAACAACGCAACAACCCCCCCTTTCATGTTGCGATCACGTAGCCCCTAAATATTTTTTTGTGAGCAGGGACTCCTCTAAGGGGGCACTGGGACTCAGGGACCTAAAAGCCCAATTTATTCGCTTTGGGGGCGGGACGGGAGATATAAACCCCACCCATTTTCACCCCGATGCCTGTTTCTAAGAGAAGAATTTTCCCCCCCACGCTCCCCACCCATACAAAAAGTTTTTCCGACCCCAAACCACCCCTTCCCCAAAGGATTGCCTTCCCCTTTGGGGTTTAGGTTGGGCCCGAAAAACTTTCCCTTTTTCCCGGCCGCCGCGTCGATTTCGGGTTTGCCAAAAAACCCCTGTGTTACAAAAGGAGGCGTACATAAAGGCCGTGTGGGTGCCGCCCAAAACCCCGAGCTGCTTTGGGGGAAATCCCCCCTAAAAGGGTGGTGGCCCATGCCTCAAAACGTTTTCCGGGACATGCCCACCGTCGTTCCCCCCTGGTTTCCTTTGGGGGAGGTTGGGGGGCGATGCTGTCCCCGGGGCGTTGGGCCCCCGTTGCTGCTGGGGGGCCTTTTTTTGGGGGTCGGGGGCTTGGTGTGGTTAAAGCGTTTTGGCGTTTGTGGTATGGCCCCGGGAGGTTTTGGAAAAAACGGGGGGGGTTGGGTTTCCCCCGCCCCCCCGCTCCCCGCCGGGGGGGCGGGCTCTTTCCCGCCCATTGCCTTCCTTCCCGAGCCCCTGAAAAAAATACTGCGGGGGATAATTGGTGGGTTTGGAAAAACAGAAAGGGGTGGGGGGGGGCGGCGCGATGTTTATTGGGAGACTTAAAAACCCCCTAATAATTCAGAGAGCTGAAAGGACGACTGGGCCTTTCCCTTTGCCGGGAAAATCACCTCAAAAAAAACCCGCCCGCCTCGGGTGGGCGCTGATGTGTTGGGTGGGAAATGAGGGTTGACAAAACCCCCCCCCAGTAAAAACCCTTTTTTTTGGGGGTCCGGGGGTTTTCCCCCGGGGGTCCAAAGGGGGGGCCGCAGTGGCTTTGTGGGGGCGGCCCGCCCCCTGCTCTTTTTGGGGTGCTGCTGTTTTTTCCCCCCGTGGAGGGGGGGGGGCCCCCTTTCCCCGGGCCCTTTTCCCCGGGCTGGGGGGGCGGGGCCCCGCTTGGAAAAGGGGCAGGGAAAATTAGGGGGCTACTTCCCCTGTTGCCCCCGATACCCAGGCGAAGACCCAGGCATGACGGCGGCCAAGGTCGCCGGAGGACGGCCAAGACCAGGGAACACAGGGGACGGGAGAAGCACTAAACCTAATGTCTGACGAGCCGACAGGGGGGCGCGCGCACCCCACACAACCGTGCCGGTGAAAAACTAGTCCACAGAGCAGCACGTCCTAACCCGACGGTGGTCCACGAGCTAGTCCGAATTGTAACTATTGCCGACGTCCATTTGTTGTGGGTCGGCCATCTTGGTGGCTGTGGAAGGCGCGAGCACAAGCACGAGTTGCGACTTGCTTTCTCTGTCTGTCTGTCTGTCTCTGTCTCTCCCTGTCTGTCTGTCTCTCTTCTCTCCTCTTCTGTCTGTCTGTCTATTTTCTTCTGGCCTGTCTCTCTGTCTGTCTGTCTCTCTCTCTGTTTGTCTGTCTGTCTGTCTCTCTCTCTCTCCCTGTCTGTCTGTTCTGTCTGTCTCTCTCAGTGTGTCTGTCTCTCCCTGTCTGTCTGTCTCTCTCTCTCTCTGTCTGTCTGTCTCTCTCTCTCTCTCTCTGTCTGTCTGTCTCTCCCTGTCTGTCTCTCTCTCTGTCTGTCTGTTTGTCTCTCTTTCTCTGTCTGTCTGTCTGTCTGTCTGTCTCTCTCTCTCTCTGTCTATCTGTCTGTCTCTCCCTGTCTATATATTACTAATAATTATATTTCTAAGCTGACTAGTGAATGTTGTTGTATTTTCATCACATTATATTCATGCTTATTCATATATTTATATTTTGTTGTGTTGTTGTGATCGATCAATGAAGATAAATTATAATATTCTTTCTTCTTGCGGTTTGTCCAGATAGTACAGTAAATCAATATGGTTTGAAAATAGCGGTACATACATGCTAATAGTAACTAAAGTATAAACTCTAACTACGGTCTAACGCCTGTAATACAATACAAGACTATTAACAGTGACGTCACCTGAAGAAAAGAAAGAAGAAAGAAAGAAATATCTCACACAGAAATATTTAATAGAATACAAAAAATAAAGTAAAATAAAAAATATTATAAAATATATGTTAAAATACAGTGTAAGAAAAATCAAATAGACAAGTCCGATGCACAAGTAAATGACACTGATAATTACTTTAATAGAAATAATATAATAATAATCTATACATAATTAATAAAAAATAATTGATAATCTTACTTTCCTCTGTAGTAGTAGTTAACCCCTTCACGCCCAGATCTTTCCTCTGCTATAAAAAAAAAGATCTGTTGTCAGCAATAAAATAACGAAGTAACTAAATATACCAAATGAGTTAGTGGACAGGATACTAAACAGGTCATAGCTATTAAAATATTGCTTGTACTCACTAAAAATCGTCTAATGGTAGTCAAATTACAATGGAAATAACGTTCTGGGTCTCAAAGGGGTTAAAATAAACTGTTCTCCTCCTCCTTAATAGCGTAGAATGTGTATGTGACGTGTGTATGTACGTGGTGTTGATTCGAGCAGGGATCTCTTTATGGGGTGGTGTGTGTGTGTGCGTGCGTGTGTGTGTGTACATCACCACCACCAAGTTCACCGAAAGGTAAATGCGTGTTAAAAAGCAGTTTATATAGGTAATCCTTCCTTTCCTTTCCTTACACATACACACACACACACATAAGAACATAAGCTACAAGAGGCTGGGAGACCTACACGTGGTAGTTCCTGTTACTTAACACTACCTACATCCACCTTTCATCCCCATCCATAACACTGTCCAGCCTCCTTTTAAAACTCTCTAATGACTCCCCACTAACTACCTAAGAAACTGAGTCCATTCCGATCATTTACCACTCTATTTGTGAACCTGTTCTTCCCTATTTCTTTTTTATATCTACAGTACGCTTTTCCAATTTTCCTTTTCCGCACACACACACACGTACACACATGTACAGTATTCATTCAATGCAATATACTGTACTCTTCTTCTTCATTTAAATCCTTCTATAATTATGGGCCACTATTATTATTGGCATCATTATGTGTTGTAGTTGTTGTTAGTGTTGTTGTTGCAGGTGATATTGGTGCTCCCAGACTTCCACACAGGTGAGGTTCATGGACTGAGCGACGTGTTTCTATAGTAACAGTGCATTTATAAGCCTTTTATATAGGCCTTTTATAACATTCTATTACCTATAGTAACATGTTGCTATTCTGCATCACTCTCTGGGATCTTCGTCTCCACAAAGCTGCCACAAAATGTTACATTTACCACTCCTACACTTTTATGGACGCACTTCATTGTTTTTCTGGCTGGAATCTCAGCCAGTGACATATAGTTGTGTGTCTGTATTCTATGTATTTACTTTTTTCAGCTTAATTTTACTACTAGGTCTTGTTTCCATGCAATACACAGTAAACCCTCGCTATAACGGACAATTAGGGGGTGGAGGGTGATCCGGTATATGCGATACTCCGTTATATCCGAATTAGTAAAAGGGGCAGCTGAATATGAAGGATGGTCTTCTTGCTTCTATAAGGGTAGGGTAAGGTAGGATAGGGTAAGGCTTCTAGAAGGTAGGCAGGTCACACGTGGAACGAGAGGTAATGCGAGTGAGAGCTACGGCGAGGGAAAACCGCACGGTATAAGCGGTACAATCTTTGCTTATGTGGTCGTTTTAAATCTGCCTGAATTATTCTCTCTCTCTCTCTCTTACTTTCTTGACTTTTTGTCATTGAAAGCATAAAAGAATATAAACAAACTTGTAGTGGCAAAAATATATAAACATATAATCATACTAATGAGAAAAATGTTTTATTAATTCTTTCATTACTAATATTACTTTCTGATGAAGAGGAGAGGAAGTGCCAATGAAGAAGAAGGAGGAGGATGAAGAGTAATAATGATAATAATATTGTATTTCTCTTCTACGTCTGTTCATTGGCGATGCATGTTGAACCTATTATCACTCTCTCTCTCATTTTTCCCTCTGTAATCTGTGAAATAAAACATGAACACAATTTATTCTTGAAGTGGCTTTATTGATATTCTTAACAACACCTCACAAGTGGCGTTGTATATGCTGGCAAGCCCCTCACCCACCACCACAAGCACAACCCACACACAAGCCACTCCCTTCTCATAGGTGTGTCTGGATATGCCTGGCAACACGACCCTTGGTAGGAAAACACTTGCCGCAAATAGCACACTTGTACTTCCTCTCACCAGTGTGGGTGAGCATGTGTTCGTTAAGACTGCTCTTCTGGGTAAATGTTTTCCTACACTCCTGACACTCAAAATTTCTTTCACCAGTGTGGATGAGCATGTGTGTGTTAAAGTAATCGTCCAGACCCAATTTTTGTTTTGCCTAATTATGTTGAATACACATTCAAAACAACTAATCCACCAAAAATAATTTATTTCCAGGCCTTATTTCCGTAAAAACAACGACTTTTGTAAAAAGCGCGCGAATCTTTTTTTCTTCCCTCCAACAGGGCTACGCATGTTATTGATGACGTCACAAAAGGGACGCTCCAATGTAAACAACACTCGTCTGCCTTCTGTGAGACCTGTCGGCAAATGCTATGATGAGCAATTGTACTTCGGTGTCAGACAGTGAATCTGTCGCTGTGATAGATCTAGAGTACGATGCTTAATCTGAGACCGAACTAAATGACGCTGCTCGCGTATATGAGGAAAACGAACCAGATTGTGATGGGAGCCCAACCCTATATGTTTGAGCCAGAGTACGAGGTGGATGAACAGGTGTTAGCGGAGCCTGCTGAGGTTCAACACTACTACACACACAAAAAACTTCTATACACACACACAAACACTATTACACACACACAAAACACTACTACAAAAACACACACAACAAAACACTACTACCCCCAACAAACCAAAACACTACTAACACACACACACAAAAAACTACTACACACACACACACAAACACTACTAAAAACACACACAAAACACTACTACACACAAAAAACAACAAACAACAATTACACCACGCACAAACATACTACACACACACAAACACTACTTCACACAACAAAATATACAACACACAACACACAACTACTAGGGCAAACAAGCACACACACACAAACAACTACTACGCACACACCAACAACAAAACACTACTACGCACACACACACACACAAACACTACTACGCACACACCCAACACAAACACTACTACGCACACCACACACAAAACCACTACCCCACACACACACACACAAAACACTACTACACACACACACACAAACACTACTACACACACACACCACAAAACACTACTACACACACAAAACACTACTACCACACATACACAAACATTTAATACACACACCACACAGCAGCGTGTGGGAAGAGGACCCTTTCCCTTTTGCTACGTTCACCGAGACCTTTGGCGCATCGTTTTGCCAGTTGCCATGAGCGTTTTCGAAGCTCGGGGAATTTCCCAAGCTTGATTTGCGGTATTAAAAAAACGGCTGACTGAATGCAAGAAGTTACAACATATTGTTGATAACACTCGATAATGGCTATACTCTAACTACATCCCAAATCAGGAATGATGAAATGGTCTGGGCAGGGATGGGTCGAAAATCCCTCGAAGGGACAACTTACGAGTGTATGGCTACAAAAACCTTACGAGGGTGGGCTGAGGGAGATGCTCGTACCCAGCCGTCACTCCCGTACGGTTATCGGTGGCCTCTGGGTGGGGAATATAGGGATATTCTAGGGATATGTTGGGAAAATTCTGCTAACCAATCACAGAGCAGCGCCCTTCATGACGCGGCTTTATCTAGCCAATCATCATGCTCTCAGCTGTCAGGGAGCCCGATAAATAAATTTAAAGAGACTTCAAATGCCGCTGTTATGCTAAAATCTTTGGCCTCTTTCGGAATCGAAAGTCCCGCGGACGCTTATTTAAACCTAAATAACTCTACAAAACTTAACACAAACTATCATAAACCTTACCTAACCTAAACCAGACCTAAATATAACTTAACCTAAACCTAAAAACTATGTTTGCCGGTGTGAGCTAAGATTGGCTATTTCCGAAATAGGGCCGATTTTAGCTCACTATCGCAGAATGTACGATAATACATAGCTGCCACATTAGCCTTTCAGCGTAATATTCCACCTGATTACTACAGAGACGTCCAGGGATCCTTGATGCGA
>JACEEZ010009864.1:252479-272881 GCA_016584305.1 Chionoecetes opilio | reverse complement strand
GTAAAATTACAAAAAAATATGATAATGAGATGACCAGTGTGGAACGCAGAGAAAAAGAGGAAATATAAGGGAATACAGTAAAGTAAAACAGGACATAGACGGGAACCGGGAAATTTAATTTTACAAAAGTAGATGAAGTGGAAGGAAGGGAAAAGGGGAATACACAGAGCGTGTGTAGCATATGAGAAAGAGCACACATGGAAATGGCGAGAAGGTACAGGGAGGTTTTTATATACTTGGAAGGGGAAACAGATCAATGAAGAAAAGGGTTTGATGAAGTGTTTAAAGAAAGAAGAACAAAAAAGCAGCGAGAACAGATGAAATAAAGCCAGAATATTATAAGGAACTTTCAAAGAGTAAGACATTGATGACAGTGTTAGAAAAGGTATGAAAACAGTGTTAGAGACAGGGAATGTGCCAGGAGGATGGAGGGAGTCAAGGACAGTAATGATCCCAAAAGGTTAGCAAGCCAAAAGTTAGGGAATTAAGACCAATAGCATAACTAATGTTGGGTATAAATTGATGATGGCGTAATCAGAAATAGTCGGGAAGATCATATTAGGAAAAATGAAATAGGGAAAGACACACGGGCAGGATTCACAGGGGGCAGTAGAATAGAAAATAATTTATTATATTAAGATATTGCATAGAGAGGTCCTATAAACTAAAAAAAACCCACTAATAGTCATTTCAATAGATTTTGCAAAGGCTATGATAGTTTTAAGGAGGAAAAATGATAGATTATTAAGCAATATAAGATTAACCCTAAGATTATGGAATTCATAGCAAACGTATATATAGGAGACAAGACCAAGATAGAATTAGGACCAGGTAAAGAAGTAGAGATAAATGTAACAAGTGGAATAGGGAAGGGTGTACGGGTTCAACAACTCGTTTAAATTAGTGACCTTCAGGGGTTATCCAGGAATTAGAAGAACTAGGCAAGGGGTTTAAGGATGAATTATTTAGCATACCAGCACTTTTCTTTGCAGACGACGGAGTTACTAGCAAGTAGTATAGAGGAGGCAGAACAGGTAGTAGGGGCCTACATAGGTTAGAGGAAATAGGTAAGGAGTATGGATTGGAAATGAATAAAAAAAAAAGTAACATTTATTATTTCAATATAAAAGATAAGCCTGAAAAGTTGGGGAAATATAAATGTTAGAGATAGAATGAAATATTTAGGGGTAACATAAATGACAAGAATAATTGTTTCAAAATACAAAAAGAAGAAATGTTTAATAAGGCCAAGAAAAATGGCAAATATGACGTATAGATCATCGCAAAAAGTTGCTCTAAAATTCTAATAGGGAAAACGATGGAAAAGTGTGGCATTTACCATCAATACTATATGGGGTTAATGTGATAAATTTAACAAAGCAAGAAATGGATAAATTACAGAGAATGAAAATGGGGTGTACCGTCAAATCTTTGGGGCCCAGGCATACACACAGGGGCAGCACTCCTAGGGGAAGTGGGAGCATCCAGTGTTAGGAATAGAATAAGGGAGGGACAGTGGAAGTACTTGAGGTATGTATTAGTAGACGGAATGACCTAGTGAAAAGGATAGGAGAGGAGATGATTGAGAAAGACAAAATAAATGGATGCAAGCTGTAATGAAGATTTGAGAAAGACGAGTCATGAACCAGGGTGTGTGAGGTGTGAGACAAAGGAGAGTATAAGTAAAAAAATGAGGAGTTGGACACAAGAGAATGGGTGAATGAAATGAATGAAAAAACAAGTTTGAAATATATAGAAAATGGAGAAAAGAGAAGGGAGGCCAAGAAGAAATATACAGCAATGACCAAGCTTCAGAACTAGGGTGGGGTGGGATCACCGTACGAAGGCTACAAGGCGAAAATTAATTCAAATTTCGCGCCACCATGCCACCACGGATGCAGCGCCACCCTCAGTGAACTACATGCGAGCAACAGGGTAGACTTCATGACGGCGTACACTAGCACTTTTCCGTCTAGTTAGTCGAACTTCGTCGCTCTGACTAGTTTTTCTTCGCTCTGACTAGTTAGTCCGTCTGCATCAGTCAAGTCTGAGGCAGTCGCTCGTGATCGTCTTTGTCTGCAAAGTTTAAGTCAACTTTCTTAGTCAAATCAAAATCCATGGTGATACTTTAAAGATATTCGATATAAATCAGTAAATTTTTGCAAATTATAATTCAATACGTTTAGAAGTATTATAAATATTCAAGTGACTATTGTACATGTAGATACATTTAAAAGCCGGTTCTATATAACAGCCAACAGTCTCTCGCATGACTCGATTGAAAAGATTTACTACAAGAGTCAACTCACCGAACACACCCTGACACACAGTGGTGTTAAGAATTATGAATGTTTAGAGTGTGGGACAAGATTTGCTAGAAAGAGTCAGCTCACCAAACACACCCTGACACACAGTGGTGTTAAGAATCATGAATGCCTAGAGTGTGGGGAAAAGATTTACTACAAAGAGTGACCTCACCTCACACACCCTGACACACAGTGGGTTAAAAATATGAATGTTTAGAGTGTGGGAAAAGATTTACTACAAAGAGTGACCTCACCACACACACCCTGACACACAGTGGTGTTAAAAATTATGAATGTTTAGAGTGTGGAAAGATTTACTACAAAGAGTGACCTCACCACACACCTGGACACACAGTGGTGTTAAGAATTATGAATGTTTAGAGTGTGGGAAAAGATTACTATAAAGAGTGACCTCACCAGACACACCCTGACACACAGTGGTGTTAAAAAACCATGAATGCCTAGAGTGTGGGAAAAAGGTTATTATACCCGTTCTGAACTCACCAGACACACCTGACACACAGTGGTGTTAAGAATTATGAATATTTTAGAGTGTGGGAAAAGATTTACTACAAGAGTCAACTCACCGAGCACACCCTGACACACAGTGGTGTTAAGAATTATGAATGTTTAGAGTGTGGGAAAAAGATTTGCTACAATGGGTCACCTCACCACACACACCCTGACACACAGTGGTGTTAAGAATTATGAATGTTTAGAGTGTGGGAAAAGATTTGCTACAAGGGTCACCTCACCAAACACATCCTGACACACAGTGGTGTTAAGAATCATGAATGCCTAGAGTGTGGGAAAAGATTTACTACAAGAGTGACCTCACCTCACACACCCTGACACACAGTGGTGTAAGAATTATGAATGTTTAGAGTGTGGGAAAAGATTTGCTACCATGGGTCACCTCACCATACACACCCTGACACCACAGTGGTGTTAAGAATTATGAATGTTTAGAGTGTGGGAAAAGAGTTGCTACAATGGGTCACCTCACCACCACACACCCTGACACACAGTGGTGTTAAGATTATGAATGTTTAGAGTGTGGGAAAAGATTTACTACAAGAGTGACCTCACCAGACACACCCTGACACACAGTGGGTGTTAAGAACCATGAATGCCTAGAGTGTGGGAAAAGGTTTTATACCCCATTCTGAACTCACCAGACACACCCTGACACACAGTGGTGTTAAGAATCATGAATGCCTCCTAACCTAACCAAAACTTAACCTCACTTATCTGAATTTAGAAAATTCATTGCACAAAAAACAAACATACAGGCACAGGAAAGCACAGCTTTAGAATAGGCAAACGCAATAGAAGTAATAAGTACCTACATTTCCTATTTCGGTAACTATGTTTTTGGGTGCATAATCCGCAGAAGTTGGCGGGCTCCACAAGCTTTCAGCTTACTTTTTTTTACGATGTCATGAAAGAAAATTGTTCTACTACAACTTAATGCATTACAAGGCACGTAATTATAGCCGTCGGTAATAATGGACGAGAGTTTTCGCGGTCGTTTTCAGAGACAAGACTATTTTTTCTGGCCTACAATAGGTGCGTGTTGTAATGGAGATAGTTTTATTTTGCGCAAAGAAAGAAAAAAAAAAAAAAAAAAAAATAATAAACCTAACCTTACCTTATATTTTAATGAAACCTAACCTAACCTTATAGGTTTTAATGAAACATAACCTAAACTTATAGGTTTTAATGAAACATAATCTTAACCACAAAGTGGTTAAACCACAAACCACAAAGAACCATGTTTGTTTACAGTCGAACAGCTGACTGGTGATGCAGGCGAACGATTCTGTGTGTGTGACGGCTTGCTGACTTTGCAGTCAGAAAATTGTTAGTTTGTAGAAAGTCGCTGAAAAAAACTAGACGGAAAAAGTGCTAGTGTGACGCCGCCTTTAAAGCCGGCCACACACACACCGGCGCGGCCTGTCCGGCCCGACGAAAAGGGGCTGGCTAGAGGCGGCCGGTGTGTGTGTGGGGGTGTTTTTCATCCGGGGGGGCCTGTCGCAGCGGCCGGATGAAACAGCCCGCGCTTGAAAATTCCGTCCGGCGCGGCCTGCCGCCTGCGTGTGTGTGGGTGCCTTCCCGGCGCGGCCCGCCCCTCGCTCGGCCAGATAATGACTAATTGTACCAGTTATAATTGTATTTTTTAAAATTTAAAAGGTATTATATATTGACGTTATTATATTATAAGTATTATATATGGCTGCACATGCAGCATCCCCCAACAAGTCATTTTCGGACAGCGGATTCATGTTGTCCCCACGGTGGTCCGACGTGTACTGTATATTTTCATGAGGCGGCCGGTGTGTTGTGGGTCTCGTCCGGCGAACGATGCCCTGCCACTTTTTGTCGGCCCGGGCAGGCCGCGCCGGTGTGTGTGTGGCCGGGTTAAGAGGTAGGGTGGGGTGGGGGCACACCGAACTGGGGGGATCACAGTCAAAAATTTATAAAAAACCTTAAAAGACCCTTATTATCTGAGTAAATATTCATTTAGGGTACCATAGGGGCCATATTGTGAAGTTTGTTTGGGCACAGTGTGCACTTTTCTCAGTAAAAAATGGATTTTTATGAATATTTTTCCACTAAAAGTACGGTGTCCCCCACACCCCCCTACTGTTCAGGTGCAGACAAACAACCTACAAATAAACGACAGAAAAGGGGGTTCTGGGGAAAAAGAAATAACTTTTTGATTTATGTGGGGCGGGAAAAAGGGGGGACTTAAACATTTTCTGCTATAGTCCCAGCATACAGTAATGAAAGAAAGAAAAGTGTGAGGCTACAACAACCTTACTTTGAGGGGGAAGAGGATATGTGGTGGGGGAGTTTTGTTTGGAGAGGGGGAAAGGTTTGGAAGAAGCAAAAAAACAATCAACAGTTTTTGGGATGACCAGAGAAAATAAGAAGAAAGAAAAAGAAAGAAACTAATCGATATAATAAGAAAAGAAAACAAATTAAAACCCAGACAGAAAGAAGAAACACGTCAGGGGTGCCTTAAAAAAAGGCCCTGTGCTCCCGACCAACAATGAACTGAACTGACGAACCTCCCTAAAATAATTGTTTATCTCCACAAGTAAGGGTAAAAAGGGTGACGGAAGGGAAACAAACAGAAAACCACGTAGTACAAAGGGGAAGGGGCAAAAGCCAGGGAGGGGTGATGCCGGGCAGATACGGCAGTAGGGCTATACTATAGCTGGGTAATATACTCCCGTATCTGAGCTACGTATAGCCGTATCTCTGTTGGTCATCATTCCCCCCGGGCTTTGTTTTTTTTTCCCCTCCTTTACTACAGGGTTTAATTGTGTGTACCCTTTCCCCGTCCCCCTTCCGCCATTAATTTGGAAATTGATGTTTTTTGGTAAATTTCTAGTTTTTGCCCATCCCCCCCCTTTGCCCCAAAAAAACTTGGGGACCTGGGGGAAAGGGGGGTTTGAGGGTGGGGACTAAATGACTCGAACAGTATTTTTAGAGTTTGTAGGAGCAAAATTACCTAATCGGGAAATTTTCCCTGATATGGGAAATTTACCAAACCTTTAAGCCCCGAATTAAAGGGCCCCCCTCGAAATCTAATTAACCTAAGAAAATTAAAACCCTAACCTAGCGAGGGGCTCTGCCCCCCTTGCCCCCGATAATCTTCCTAACAGCGTAATCACCCGTAACCTTCCTAACAGCGAAAATCCCCCGATAATCTAACCTAACCAAGGGGGCCCCCTCGACCCCCCGGAAACCAAAATTTGTTTTATCTTATTTTTATGGGGGGGGTGGGGGAGGGGGGGGGTGGCTCGATCTCCCCGGTCTTCTTTTTGTGGGGTCGTCACAGGTCCAACGTTTCTTGATGAAGAAAATTTAGTCAATTTTTTCCCCAGATCTAGGAATTTTTACGCCACACCTATATCTATTTTTTTTTTAAAAAGGGAAAAAATTTTGCCCCCTTGCTGCTTACTGATATTTTATGCCAAGGGGAAGGGAATATAGCTTCTTCTTAGTCGGGTGTATTTTATCATAGTTAAAACCCATTATCGGAACACAGGCATCTTTTAACAGAGACTTTAAGTAGAAATTTAATTTTTTTCCTTGTTTAAAAAATGACTATAACCAATAAATATGTGTTGCAACGCACATTTTTTTACCCACCAAAAATCCCGCAACCCCAAGTGCCCAAACTTGTTTGGGGGGAGGGGGGATAGGGCAAACAATACAACAATACCTGTTATTTTAGGGAGGAAAAGACTAAGGTTTACGTGCGTTCACTCTTCTTCCCTTGGGACCTGCATCGCCTTGCTTTTCTTCCCTACCGCGGACACTTTTTATAGGGTTTGGCTTTGTTAGAAGGTTAAAACGTGGGGTTCGTTAGGTTTTGTGAATCTAAAGGGGGGTTAGGTTGTGAAACTAAAGTGGAGTTGGTTAGTGAATTAAAGGGGGTTACGTTACTTTGGGTTTGGGTTTGTGACTAAAAGGGGGGTTTAGGTACTTAAATTTCATGTCAATACCTTCTTACAAAAACTTTGATATCCCAAAAGTAATGATTTGCGACAGAACTCATTGAGAGTTTCTTAGAATCCATTAAGGTAACCAAAAGCACACTCCCAATTGTGTAGGTAATTCTGGTCCTAGGTGTATAAAATTAACCTTGTTTCCAAGTATTACATTTTTGTTTTTCCGGAAGTAGTATCTCCACTACGTGCTGAAGCTGAAATGATAGCCCTCCAAGGTAGATATGACTGCGTAGGTAAAACAAATCTTTACCTTAATTTCGGCCAAAAACAAGAGCTAGATTTATTATAAACATCAATACTAATAGAAAATAATAATGCCTTCGAAAAATGTTGTCAAATAAACAATGAAACCCTTTATTCATCCTTTTCATCTATGTAGAAGTGGAACTGTCGTCGAAATTTCCGTTGGCGAGAATTCTCGATTGTATCTCGCACAGAATTTGGGTACACGAGAGTATTACCATGGACGGACTTGAGCAAGCCTTTTCCGTCCACTCCAGCTGCTCCATGGTCATCACTGCAGCAGCCGCACTGCTCAGTGCCTGCTGCATCTTGCCAGTGCGAGGAAACAATCATAATGTTATTATAATTTTCATTCCGCTGTCAGTGTATGGTTCCTTTTTTTATTTACTCTGGAGAATGCATTTACGAGAGTGACATACATAATTCCCTCATGGTTCAGCCGATACCTCTTGACAAGTTCTTCGTCATTCAATAGCCGAGAACGTCTCTTCTGGCACGAAAATGCCTGAATTGGCGCTGGCGTTAGAGTTGTTTTGCTGCCATGTTGACGGCTTATGTCAACATAATAAGGATCCTTATGGGACCTCCGGACATCCCCTAGCGCTTATGGGCAACTTTATGGGAAAACACGAGCACTTATGGAATTTTCGGTGATTTATGGCGAACTTCGCCATTTTGTCTGCTTATGGAAACCCATAGCTATTATAAATACGGCCCTGGTCGAGGCAAAGCGCGTAGTGACTCAGCAAAACCCGTGAACTTTCTCTACCCACATTGAGAGGGGGGTAGCTTGGGTAGAGTTTTCAGTTCATAACAAACAATGGTCGCCTTGGCCCTATTTCTCTTATCGTGAAGGGTTTTCCGCATGCACGAGTCGGAGAGGATGTCAGACGGCATAAAAGAGGCATACATGGCTGGTGAGGGCATGCGTTCCCGCGATCTTAAACTTGATATGATCCCTTCACATAACAGCTAGCTGAGTTATATCTCGTTATCTCTCTCTCTCGTTATCTCTCATTATCTCTCTCGTTATCTCTCGATCTCTCTCTCTCTTGTTATCTCTCTCGTTATCTCTCTCGTTATCCTCTCGATCTCTCTTGATCGCTCTCGTTATCTCTCTCTCTCTCTTCTCTCTCTCTCTCTCTCTCTCTCTCTCTCTCTCTCCCTCTCTCTCTTAAATTGCCTCGCCAGCTGAGTATGTTTGTAAACAAAAACGGGGTTTTTGCGTTCCATTTGTGACACGCGAACCCAACCCTGAACCCAGAACCCAACCCTGAACTGAAGAACTGGTTCAAGCAACTTGGGCACAAATGGAAGAGGCCTCTACCGCAAATTTGTAAACACATCAAATCAGCTTCATATTTCTGAAAATCTATCACATATATAATATGGACTGATCTGTATTAATTTTCCTGTAATGTATTATAATATGATGGTGTTCATTTCAATGCTTAATCCATTTATAACCTACAGAAAAAGTATAGCTTATTTTGACCCCAGAGTATGTTTTGACGAAATGTGCAACATTTTGTATAATTTCCGAAACCATTTCATCGAACAAGTTCGGGGAAATGACCCTCGAAAATTTCGACCAACAGTCCAACCAAATGGCAAGTTCCCACGAACAGTCCGACGAAACGCGCCGTTTTGATAGGGAGACCACCGAGAGAGACATCCTATAAGACCACCTACTCTTTTCCTTATTTGGTACGTGCTACATACCACGTAAGCGGAAAAAGTATGAAGATTTTAACATAGTTCTTGAAAATTGATGCGACCAAATTTATGGAATTACAGCGAGTTGAGCAAAATAAGCAAGAAAAAATGTTATACCCTCGTTTTTACTGTTCCTTCATTATCTTAATATTAGTGGTAATCTAGTGTAGTTTTTTTATGCTCATAGAAGTAGATGGCAAGCAACTGTGATGTCTAAAGTCAGGCGGATGGTAGGCTCATCTTTGCATATGAGGGGGGGGGGGGTGGGAGGGGGGGGGGAGGGGAAGGGGGGAAGAGAAGGGGAAAAGGGAGGAAAGTTACTCTAAGTTCAGGTTGGTTCTGGGTTCAGGGTTGGTTCGAGTTTCACAATGTAACGCAAAAAACCCGTTTTTTTGTTTACAAACATACTCGCTGGCGAGGCATTTAAAGGAGAGAGAGAGGAGAGATATATCTGGTGTTTGGGTGTAATAGTCAGGTAGGAGTACAACATTCAATGCTCACCTGAAAACCTAACACAAGTCCGCGCTACTCTTTGTGATAGTCAGGGTCATGAACGTTTATTGTTTTACCTATTAGAGGTTACTGACATGGCGTGTTGTTGGGTTGCTAGACAATACACTGGCTTATGTGCAGCATGATGGACAAATAAACATAGGCCTACATCTTGTTTCATCGGAATTGCTTTAAGGACGTACCAAGACACTATAGGAACGAATTAAGAAGTTTGTCTAGCAAGTCAAGGGTTGGTTGGGTGGTTGGCGGCGAGGGCGAATAACCGGAACCACCTCACCACCCACCCGAGTCTATCAGCCAATCAGCGACGTCCTTTACAAACTCGTCTAGGCCGCGGAGCAGCTACCAGAATCCACTTAAGTGTAGACTATAGTGAAGAGTTTTAAGTCAATTTACTGTTTATTCCATTTGTCATCTCATATGGCATTTGTTTTGTGTGCTTTACAGTTGTTTTATGCATATTCTTATAGAACGAACTCTAGAAGGATATAGTATAACATTTATTGAAATAAGAGTAGTTTGGGTGTAGTGGAAAATACACTGGAATATAAACTTTTTTACGCGTAGAAAAGTCCCTTCTAGGGCCTCTCCAACGTGCTGCCCTGAAAAGAATTATAAATATAATTACGGAATGCGGGTGGTTAACCGAAGTTTAGTGATGCATTATGATTAATTAATTATCAAACAAAAAATATAAATCGCTTGTTTAACCGCCGAAGTAATTATTACTACAGCAAAAAAATCCCATTGAAGCCGATTGATTCCCATTGGAAGTCCAGTAGGAGCAAGGATGACTAGGAAAATTAGGCCGAACAGTATGATATGGCAAAATCAGCAATGTCTGTGTAGCTGACTCTCATCACAGACAGAATGATGACCTTTCATATGCCAGCTAGGAGTTATTACCGGAGGTCAATTATGATATTTGGGTGTCTTGGGCGGGGGGGGGGGTAAAGCTGCAGGGGCCAGATCCCAGCAAACACATAGCGGTGTATGTCCGTGTAAGTCTGGGATACTCCTCTTCGAAACTGTCTTGGATCAGGAGCTACATCTGCGCCAAATCGTGACGTCACAACGCCAGACTTTACCCTCGGTGCAAGTCTGCGCCAACCCTCCCTGGCTGATCCAGCAAGCGTACTTACTCCATTTCCGTGACGTCACAGAGCCAATTTATGGCGTTATTTACAACCACCTCGATGAGGAGGTTAGAGAGGTGGTATCGCTATATATAAATAAAAAATGTCATTATTATGCCTAATAGAACGTTACCACCGAGGTAAGGAATTGAAATAAAGCCTATTGGTAGTCGGCAGCGCGTGTGTTTACAATGTTTAGGAGTACAGCCTTGGTGTGAGGCCGCCCCAGGTCGTGTAGGGACTGCCTTCGGTGTTTGTTTGTATTAGTTCGTTATTGGGCAGCACCAGTTTTTTAGACCACTAGCAGAGTCCTGTGAGCAGAATTGTTTGTTGGATGAGGCGAGCCTGGCATCCGCGGCTAGATTAATGTTGGTTTCACTATATCGTAATTTGGACGTTTTTGAGATGAAATTTTTGTTCTGATGCCTGCCCCTCAGTGACCTTGCACTATGTTAGGTCACCAGGACGCTTGACCCTCATTGCCACTGATGGTAGTTAGGTCACGTTGCTAGCCTTTAATGGTAGTCCCCGAACGGAGGATGTCTCGCCACCGTCGGAACTTTTTTTTTACACACATTTTTTTACGTCGGCGAGAGTTCCTATTAAGCGACAGTTAAAAGTTATTTCTTAACATAACAGTACCCCATCTATATATTTAACCAGCTTTTACCCGTGTTTGTGAATCGGGACTGAATATCGGGTTAGTTTTAGTGTTGTGGAGTCTGGGGTTTTGACATGTTACGTAACCAATGTCCATGTATTGTATTGAAAGTGTAGTTTTAAATTATTTTGGGACAAGCGAAAAACTTGTCCAATAACGAAATACCTTTTATTCTTTCATTTGCACCTATTACAATGGAACTCGCCGAAAATCTTTTATGTCGGCAAGAACTTTCTCGGTTGTGTTTCAGTATAATGGCCGATAACTGCGCGGTCACTACCGCCATTACCAATGGCGTTTTTTCTATATTATTTTTTGTTTAGTATACTGTACAGTATTAATGCACTTCCGCGTAACCTTAAAACTTATGTATTATTCTATGTTTGCCATACTACCCCCCTCTCCCCCAAAACAAGCTTGGGGACCTGGGGAATGCAGGATATATGGCTGGGGTACAAAATTGCGTCGCAACCACTACTTTTTGAAGTTATGGAATTTGAAAAAATCTCTGATTTAGGAAAATTCATTGCATTTCTTCTGAGTCCCAGAGATGTTTGCACCTGACGATCGCAAAGGAATGATGACTTGAAGTGTTGAGACCCCCCCCGCTAGGAGGTTAGGTTGGTTAGATTTGGGTTAGGTTATGTTAGGTTATCGGTGGTCAAGCCCCCGCTAGGTTCGGTTAATTTTGGTTAGGCAAATTTCTCTAGATATAAGGAAACTACCCTAGATCTGGGAATTTTTCACCCCTAAAACAACTCTTAAATTACGTGTTTCCGACGTATAATTTGTTCCCCACCCGTAACCCCGCATTCCCACAGGTGCCAACCTTGTTTGGGGAACTGGAGAGTATGGGCAAACCTAGAATTTTACCAAACTTATATACATATTGCAGAATGATATAGTTTTGTCTTAGACTAATACTCATACAGACACAACCTCCCCTTCCAGAGGCCCCCCAACGCATATAGGAGGTTTGGTTAGGTATTATTGATTAGGGTAGGTTATTTGGTTAGGTAGATCTGTTAGGTAGGTTGAGTTGGTTAGATTTAGGTAGGTTAGTTTATCGTTGGTCCAAGCCCCTCGCTAGGTTAGGTTAATTTTGGTTCGCAAATTTCTCTAGATATAAGGAAATTATTTAGATCTAGGGAGTTTGTCTCCTCTACACAATTTCTTAAATTACGTGTCTCCGACCATTATTTGCTCCCCACCCGAAACCCGCATTCCCACAAGTGCCCAACTTGCTTGGGGTTTAGTGGAGGATGGGCAAACACTAGAAAATTACCGGAAAACTAGTCATGTCTCAGAAAATGGGACCACGCAGTCCTCGTCCATTTTTATCAAAAGCACTAATTTTTACCCAAGGAAAAACGATTTCAGTGTCTCAGAAAATGACTGCGCAGTCTCGTCATTTTTTTATCAAACACTAATTTTACCCAAGGAAAAAACTAGTCATTGTCTCATAAAATGACACGTGCAGTCCTCGTCCCCATTTTTACCAAAGCACTTAATTTTGGCAAGGAAAATCTAGTCAGTGTTTCAGAAAATGACGGCGAGTCCTCGTTTTCATTTTAACCGGTATCTTTCCTTTAATATCCTACTAACCTAACGCATTACCTTCGCGAGAGTTCCCGGATTGTGTCCAGGACGAGAATTTCGGTAGACGAGAGTACCAGGTACCGTTCTCATTATCCCTGAATGATACGATTAGGTCACTCAGAATGTTTGCCTATTAACGCCCGTGAATTATATGATTATATGGTCAACCATGATGTCTGCCCCTTTTTGTCCCCTGAATTATAGGTTAATCAGGATGGCTGGCCTTATTGCCCTAGAAAATATTTATTAAAGTCAATCAGGATGGTCTGGCGCCCTTTAAATTATTGCCTCCAAATTGTTTATTTTGGTCAATCTGTACTGTCATGGTAGGCTACTCCTTAGTGGGGGTACCATTTGTTCGGGCCGCCTATAGTAGCTGCAACCGCAGCATACAGGGCAGTTTTAACGGTCGTTTTTCAAGACACCCGATTTTTTTTCTTTTGCCTACATAGTGGCTTGTTCTAATGGAGATAGTTTTATTTGCGCAAACCCATAAAAAAAAAAAAAAGGTATACTTTGTGGTTAAGGTTAGGTTAGGTTTTCATTAAAACCTATAAGGTTGGTTAGGTTTCATTAAACCTTTAAGGTTAGGTTAGGTTTTTCATTAAAACCTATAAGGTTTATGTTTAGGTTTCATTAAAACCTATAAGGTTAGGGTTAGTTTCATTAAAACCTATAAGGTTAGGTTAAGTTTAATTTTTTTTCATATTTTTTTTTTTTTTTTTTTTTGCGCAAAATAAAACTATCTCCGTTAGAACAAGCACCTATTGTAGGCAAGAAAAATAGTCGGTGTCTCTGAAAACGACTCGCGAAACTCTCGTCCAGTATGCATTTATATAGGCGGCCTGATTCAACTGGCCGGCCGCGAATCAACTGTACCCCTTTATTGTAGGGGAAGCACACTCGGTTTCACGATGAGAAGTCCCGGGTTTCATCCCCGGGTGGGCGGAAAACAGTTGGGCTGTTTCCTTAAAACCCGAGCCCCTGTCCACCCAGCAGTGAATGGTACCGGGTGGTTAGCCGGGGGTTTGTAACCCGCGTCCCGGGGTGCCTGGCTTCGGCCAATACTATAAGCCACTAGCCGACAGCTCCTGCTCGGGTAGTCTGCGAGAGAGCTGTCTGGTTACAGCAGAGATCCATCTCAGCTGCGTCAATAACTGACGAAATTCTTCATCATCATCATCAAACCTTCCTTATCGCTTTAAACATGATACATCGATTTGTTGTGTCAACCCAGATGCCAGCTGAGTAATCAGCTGATTAATGTTTGTAAACATTATTTATCACGTGACAGCCTTGTGAATGGCCTGATAGATCTGAATGATAATTATAAACACTGCTGTGATTCGCTATTAGCGAGGATGACGTCAATGTATTCGCCAGCCAATCAGCTGTCTCTGTGGAGATACTCCGAGATACTCCTCCTTGCGCCCGGCGCAAGTCCATCTCGGCGGATTATTCAAACAGCCTCGACGCAAGAGTGGGGCGAGGGTTGCCCCGGAGTAGCATTTACACCATACTTACACCGCTTGACTTACACTTTTTTGCTGGATCTGGCCCCAGGACGGTAAAGACCGCCCACTCGATCCCCCAGCCAATAGGAACCACGAATGGAATAGGGCCAGTCTGGATGTGTTTTCGCGAGCATCAGTGCAGCCTGGGCCAGCCTAGACTGGTCTAGACCGGCCTGGCAAACGTCGCGAAAACGCGCTTATAGACATAGGCCTATTAATGTGAAAACGTCCATCACAGAAATAGAAAATATGCAAAATCATCTGTATTTCATGTTATATGCATTTTTTATTCACTTATTCTTTCTCATTTTAGTTATAAATATGCTAAATAATATCGTGTAGTAGTTAGATTTCATGTAGAACATCAAATTAATAATAAAAAAATCGATTTAAATCAAATAAATCTGATTTAAATAAAATAAATCTTATTTAAAATAAAATAAATCGGATTTTTTTTTTTTTTTTTAAGTAGAAAAATCAACAACCCTGTCTTCAGTGTATACTCTGTTGCATAGTTGCATAGTAGCTAGTTTAGGAGATTTAAAATTCCTCACAAAAATCTTGGGAGGATAAACATTGAAAGTCCTACAATAAACTTTGAGACAATGAAGCATCAGGCAATATGGCAGTGGAATACAATGTCTTAGAATATTGGAAAAAAGAAGCTTAAATAACATGTTGACAAATGGTCTCTCTCACCTGTTGCAGACTGTCTTGGCACAGAGCTGAAATGTTTCGTCAGACCGTTCAGGGCATTCCACCTGCCCGTTACATATGTTGGCGCATTTAGATCTACATAACACTTGCCCGACTAGGCACTGTGAGGCTGGGGAGAAAGATGTGGGAGTCTGTTAGTTAGGTAAATACAGTAAGTAATACTGTAGCTATATGTTTTTGCAAGATAACTATACTGATACTTAAGGATCCATGGCACCAGTGATCCCCAACCCAGGAAAACAATGTCATCTCCAATATAATAAAGGATATAATAAAGGAGAGGTAGGAAAGATTCTTACTGTTGGTCATAATCTGGATAGAACAAAAAGTAACGGATTCAAACTGAAAAACTGTAATTTAAAAAAAGAGATAGAGAAACTGGTTTACAAAAAGGGTGGTAGACGATTGGAATAGACTCGGTTATCAGGTAGTTAGAGCAGAGTCAATAGGAAGTTTTTAAAGAAGACTAGACAATTTCATGGATTAGGACAGTGGTTCTCAACTGGGGGCCATGGCAAGACTTTAAGGGGGCCATGGTGGGCTGTTGCAAATTATACATTTCTAAATAATGTTAGAATCTGAATATAAAAAAAACTTGCATCACTATCCTGGCAAAGAAAATTTTCTTGTTTTAATAATTAATTGATTAATCATTAGTTGACAATAAAATTTTGTTACATAATATTGTTACGAATGTGTGTGTACGTGTGTATGTATGTATGTGTGCGAAATTGTAATTGTTTGTGCAGTGTAGGTGTGATAGAAAACGCGGAGGAGAACGAACGCGTATGAGACGGGTGAGAGACACGGGCGGTGAGTGAGGGTGAGTCACCGGGAGACAGAGGGAGAGAGGCGATCGAATGATCTCAGATTCTCAATGTGGCCTGGGATATCATCACGTAAACATGTGGGTATAATTGATTCTGAACCATATACTGTGTTACTTATTTTTGTTCGACAATTATAATGCGGTCGCTGTTTTTCGTGTGTGAAATATTTCTTATTTTTTGGTATCATTGTTTTTCATGCTCATTCCCTACTTAGGTATTCCTGCTTTTTTTTTTTGTGTGCTAATATTGATGTGACTCGATATTCTTATTATTATTTCAATTGGGGCAGTGCTTGTCAAAGGAGGCGTGTTCTTGCTGTAGAAAATACATTTCAGCTTGCTATTGAGTGTGAATGTTTATCATCTTTACTCTCTCTGTGTGTATGTTTGTGTATGACTGGTGTGTGCTTAATTTGTGAGTCCATGGATGTGTTATGTTATGTGGATATTTGTGTGTTTGTCATTTTATCACTTGTCCTATTTATTTGTCCTTCATTATCATTCTTTTGTCTCATCACTTAATGTTTGTTCTGATGTTCTGTCTTCTTTATTTTCCGTAGATTTGCGATGGCTACTAGTGTTAGTAAGAAGCGGAAGTACAGTGAAGAGTATATTAACTACGGATTTACATCAATCCTCGCTGATGGCATCGAGAAACCTCAGTGTGTACTGTGCTTCAAAGTGCTGGGGAACGATTCTATGAGGCCTAGTAAGTTGAAGCATCATTTGCTGACCATCCATCCACAGTATGCTGAGAAAGACCCCGATTTCTTCAGGCGCCACGAAAGTAGTTTGGGAAAACAGAAACTGGATGCGACTGGTGCTTTCCAACAACAGACCTCAAGTGTAGTTGAGGCATCATACGAGGTTGCCCTCGAAATAGCGAAGCAAAAGAAGCCCCACACAATTGGTGAAACCTTAATCAAGCCATGTACTTTAAAGATGGTCAAGCGTGTTCTTTGGAGATGCAAATGAACGTAAAATTCAACAAATTTCCTTGTCAAACGACACAGTGAAGCGGAGAATTAATGAAATGTCAGATGACATAAAGGAAAAAGTGATACAGATGATCAAATAGTCTCCAACTGGTATGTTTGCAATACAGCTGGATGAGTCAACGGATGTGAGTTCTTGTGCACAGCTACTCGTGTTTGTTAGGTATGTTTTCTTGTGTGATATCAAGGAAGAATATCTGTTATGTACACAGCTTGAGACCACCACAACAGCTAAAGATGTGATGGAAAAGCTATCTTCTTTCTTCAAAGCTAACAGGATCCCCTGGGAAAATTGTTGTAGAGTCTGTACAGACGGGGCTCCAGCGATGCTGGGATCAAAATCAGGGTTCCAGAAGCGTGTCAAGGAAGTAGCTCCGAATGCCAAGGGGGTTCATTGTATGATCCATCGTTTTGCAATGGCGTCGAAAACCCTCCCTGATGAACTTTGCAAGATCCTGGAGGCAGTGGTCAAATGCGTCAACTTTGTAAAAGCTGGAGCTCTGAACTCTCGCCTTTTCCAGAACCTTTGTAGACATGGATTCGGAGCATTAAGCTCTCCTCTTTTACTCCAAAGTGCGCTGGCTTTCCAAGGGCAATGTTGTGAATCGAGTGTTTGAACTTCGGGGGGAGCTTAAATTGTTCCTGGAAATGCAAGGGAAAGATGATCTGTTGAGTCACTTCAATGAAGTTTTGTGGGAGCCACGTCTTGCATATTTAGCAGATATATTTGAGCAGCTAAATAGGTTGAATCTGAAGCTACAGGGCATGGAAAGAAATGTGTTTCACCTGATGGATTGTCTTCGTGGATTTCTTGCCAAGCTCCAGAATTGGCAAAGGAAAGTCGGTGCCGGGAATGTTGCCATGTTTGAAAACCTTTCAGCTGTCCTTGACGAGAATGAAGAAGATAGTCTGCTTGACCCATTACTTAAAACTGAAATCACTCAGCATCTGAGATCCTTGGAAAGTGAACTTAATAGGTACTTCCCAGAATTCGAGGAGGAAGAAGGGAAGTTGGTAATAAATCCATTCTCTGGCACTCTTGATATTACTACCATTCCCAGTGATGTTCAGGACGAGTTCCTTGATCTCAAACATGATTCTGCTGCCAAATATCTCTATGAAGAAAAATCTCTGAATGTATTCTGGTGTTCAATGCATCAGTCATATCCAAAAGTCAGTGAGATTGCACTTCGACTACTCTTGCCTTTTTCAACTACCTATTTATGTGACTGGTTTCTCCACCCTTCTACAAATCAGAATAAGAGCCGGAACCGATGGATGTGGACCCCGACATGAGATTGCATGTCAGTGACACAACCTCGGATTCGTCAACTGACTGAAAAGAAACAATATCAGCCTTCCCACTGATGTGTGATAAAATATGCAGAGATTAATTGAACTTTTTCCCAACCAGATTCAAATTTGCTAGTGTCCGCTAGTCTTTTGTAGGCAAGTGATGTAAGTTAAGCATATCACAAAAATCTATCAAATATAAGATAATTATGACTGTAAACTTTGTAATAAAGCAAGGGTGTTTCCTTCATCAACATTTTTTTATTTTTTTTTTTTTTATTTTTTTATACCTTTTTTGGCGGGGTGGATTTGGGGGGAAAAATGAAGGGGAGCCACACGAATGTTGAGAATTCATGAAGGGGGGAATGGAGTAAAAAAAGGTTGAGAACCACTGGATTAGGACAAAAGATGGATGTAGGTAGTGTAAGTAACAGGAACTACCACGTGTAGGTTTCCGGGCCCTCTTGTAGCTTCCTTAGTTTTTACCACAGTGGTAAAATCTGAATTGAAATACATGGCCGATGTGGGAAGCATATTGAAGTGGCATTGCAAACCAGGGGCTACCAAACAGCATTGAAGTGGCGTAGCTACTAAGCTAGCTGGTATCTATCAATGGGCGGGGTGGGGTGGGGTGGGGGGAGCACATGGGAGAGCACTATGGCAAGCGAAGTTCAGAGGCATTTTTGATGCCACATAGAAGAGTATTAGTGCATATCGTCAGTCACAGGTCCAAGCAGATTACGGCAACCATGGCCAATGGGTGGGGGGGGCACCTGGGGGGCTCCAGATTCTCATGGGGGAGGGGGGGATCGTCACGTGTCCCCCCGTAGCTACGTCACTGGCTATAGCTGTCTGACGTTATAAGCATAAGGTAGAAAATAACGAGGCAGCTACTATTACTTTTGCAGGGAGGACTAAACAACCTCAAATCACACGTAAGCTTTCATCCCGGGTCCCCCCCCTCTCCCCCTCACAGAAGCGGGCCCCCAGGGAAAATTTTTACTGAGTGACCAAGGGTGGACACAGATCTAGTGTGAGGGGGCCATGGCATAGCCATTACAATAAATGGTTGAATTTTCATTATACCTCTGCCTCAGATCTGGGTGGCCAATGGATTAAGGGTGGCCGTAGCCACACTCCTAGGTAGATCCGGCCTCTGCCCACTCATTCCTCTCACTCTCTCTTCTATCCCCCCCTTTCTCTCTCTACTCAACTTACGCTGCAGAAATATGAAGAAAAGAACAAAATAAAGCGATGTTTGGCCAAAAAAATCCTTTTTCCTCCTCCCAGCTGCCTGCACACGCGTCCTGCCTCCAAGCTGGGTCGCTCTCAACTGCCGCTCGAACAGATTACTCAAGGAATTCAACACTGCTTCGAACCACTAAACCTTTCCCTTATTTCCTTCCCACGCCCTTACCTGTTGACCTTTGACCAATATTCTTGACCCGTAACGTTATCTAAGTTTTAAATGTTAAATAAATAATAGTTAGTAATAGAGGTGGTATAGTTTTTGCAATATTTTTTTATAGGTTACATTGATAGGGTTCGTTAGTGTTCGAACTCACAACAGCGTCGGGATATTACTATAACAGGTAGGGTATAATTTTTTTTGCTACGTAGTTTGTGGGCTTTTTAGAAATTAAACAATATCCGCGATTCTAGGTCTAAAATGAAAAAAAAAGGTATCAATTGAAAGTTATTGTTACATGCAGAATTACTCGCATTGATGTTAAGGTGGGGGGAAAACTAGTAGCCTTGGTACCTAAAAACCTCATTATAGAGGTTTATAAATAAAACCCCTGAGAATAATCAGTAATATATCAATAGCCCGGATGTGCTCAAGGGTAAGGAATTAGGGGTAATGGACCCTACCCATAACTACGTCACGGTTGTGTTTCATCGGTGCATTGTGGGGATAAGGCGGGGTCGCCGCGGGTGGGCCTACGAAGGGAAAACTACGGCGATGGAAGAATTTCGAGTTATTTTGCGCGAAATTGATATTCCAGGTGCTATATTACTGTGCTCTGTTCTCGCTGACAAAACATAGAGAAGACCTGAGGTAATGGCTGATGTGCAGAGGCTTTTAAAAACCCAAAAAAACAGAGTCATAACAGAGGTATAAAATAACAGTCAAAAAGGGAAGCAACTGGGGCCAAAAATGCTGAGAGTGAGCTAGGGCGCCTATCCACTAGGGGGCCTGTGGTAAGGCGAAACGCCCTCCCACCGCAATGCTCAGTCGAGATTGCTGCCTTAGGGCACCCCTTTAAAAAGGCGCTGAAAACTAAGGCATGGCAGACCCTGACTTTCGGGGGGCTGGGCATTCCCCCCTTTTGACAGAACCCCCCCTTTTTTAA
>JACEEZ010009864.1:190000-248411 GCA_016584305.1 Chionoecetes opilio | reverse complement strand
TCCCTCCACCAAGCAAGTTTCCCCCCAAAAATTTGGGTCCCAAAGTTTTATTTAAGTTTTTTTATTTCACCTTTTCCTTTTTGTGTGGAGCTTTGCGTTGCTAGCGCCTCACACACTGCTACTTTCTCTAGGCAGTACAGTTTTCTCGAAGGTGGAAACACAATATATCCTAGAGTAACCTTGCACAGTGACAAGTTGTGGTGAAAACGTCCCCTTGTTTGTGGGTACACTACACTACTTGTCAAATTGTCACATCTCATTGCAAGCAGCAGTCAGTGGATAGCCAGAGACTGGGGACGTTGTGAATTCATACCAATGGCCTCATCCCTCCTACGCAGGTCGGGGTGCCTCCTTCGGGGCCCCCAGCACAACGGTAGGCCAAGGGTTCATCTTGCAGACTGATGATTGGAGTGGTCCGCGATCGCTCTTTCGTCCACTTAATTTACAATCTGGTTTGCCAACTCTTCACTACTCTAGAACAACTGTAACACTAATGCAGACATTAACGGCTTGACATTAATTCACTGCCGCATTTGTGTCATTTTCATCTGACATGATGTTGAGAACACTTAAGGATTCTTAGTTTCCTCCGTTTCCATACAATTCTAATGCCGCACACACTGGCTTAATTCCTCATGACTGATATTTTTTTTTATCATTCCCCTCATCTCTGCCTATGCAGTACCGTAGCTACGGGGGGGGGGGGGCATGTGTCCCCCCTACTGGCCATGGCTGCCGCATTCTCTATAATGCTCTAATGCCCACCACTGATCTGATCTTAGAATATGCCTTTATACCCTTCTATGTGGCATCACAATATATGACTCGGACTCCTGTGGTAGTTGCATTCCACAATTACATGATACAGTTTCTTTCTCCTACCCTGCAGCTACAGTTTCTTTCTCTCCTACCCTGCAGCTACAGTTTTTTTCTTCTACCCTGCAGCTACAGTTTCTTTCTCCTACCCTGCAGCTACAGTTTCTTTCTCCTACCCTGCAGCTACAGTTTTTTTCTTCTACCCTGCAGCTACAGTGTCTTTCTCTCCTACCCTGCAGCTACAGTTTTTTTCTTCTACCCTGCAGCTACAGTGTCTTTCTCTCCTACCCTGCAGCTACAGTTTCTTTCTCCTACCCTGCAGCTACAGTTTCTTTCTCCTACCCTGCAGCTACAGTTTCTTTCTCCTACCCTGCAGCTACAGTTTTTTTCTCCTACCCTGCAGCTACAGTTTCTTTCTCCTACCCTGCAGCTACAGTTTCTTTCTCCTACCCTGCAGCTACAGTTTCTTTCTCCTACCCTGCGCTACAGTTTCTTTCTCCTACCCTGCAGCTACATTTCTTTCCCTACCCTGCAGCTACAGTTTTTTTCTCCTACCCTGCAGCTACAGTTTCTTTCTCCTACCCTGCAGCTACAGTTTCTTTTCTCCTACCCTGCAGCTACAGTTTCTTTCTCCCTACCCTGCAGCTACAGTTTCTTTCTCCTACCCCTGCAGCTACAGTTTCTTTCTCCTACCCTGCATGCTACAGTTTCTTTCTCCTCCCCCTGCAGCTACAGTGTCTTTCTCCTACCCTGCAGCTACAGTTTCTTTCTCCTACCCTGCAGCTACAGTTTCTTTCTCCTACCCTGCAGCTACAGTTTCTTTCTCCTACCCTGCAGCTACAGTTTCTTTCTCCTACCCTGCAGCTACAGTTTCTTTCTCCTACCCTGCAGCTACAGTGTCTTTCTCCTACCCTGCAGCTACAGTTTCTTTCTCCTACCCTGCAGCTACAGTGTCTTTCTCCTACCCTGCAGCTACAGTTTCTTTCTCCTACCCTGCAGCTACAGTTTCTTTCTCCTACCCTGCAGCTACAGTTTTGGTTTTCCACTTCTCTGTTTCTTCACATGACTTCAAAGGTGTCTGTTCCTGCTTGATACAGTAGCTTGTTCACTCAGTCTCCTACATGCCAGGTTACCCAGTCTGACTTGTTTCTTCCTGTACCACCCAAATGTTTGCCTCTTCCTATCCTCCTGCCCTCTAGCCAACCCATTAGTCTCAACTTTCTTCTTGATACCGTGGCCTTAATCTCTATTGCATTCAACTCCTCGGCCAGATTTTCTCTCCTCTTCCATCTCCTTAGCTTTTAATTTTAAGTATTTTCTTTGCTCATCTATCTTCACTGAACCTGAAATTTTCCCTCAAGAACACCAGTTTGATTTGTATTATTCTTTCCCTGAATATGCTCAACCCCATGTTTCCTGTATGGCCTCTTCAGCTGTGCTCTTAGGTGCCCCAAGTCCCCACCTGCCTATGCTATACTCAACTTTTCTCCTAGGACCTAGCGCATGACATCTCCTTACAGCCACCCCTTGCATAATATTATAATCTGCCCACCTCATATTTGTTCATGATTCTGTTACTGCTATATTTTTTTTGATCATACTTGACATTCTCCTTGCCTTCCCCTCATTGACTCTCTTCTGCTTTTCACTTCCTGTCATTTCGTTGTTCACCTCAGTCTGAGATATACAAATACATACTTATCCACCACTTCTTAAGGCGGCGTCACACTAGCACTTTTTCCGTCTAGTTAGTCGAACTTCGTCGCTCTGACTAGTTTTTTCTCGCTCTGACTAGTTAGTCCGTCTGCATCTGTCAAGTCTGAGGCAGTCGCTCGTGATCGTCTTTGTCTGCAAAGTTGAAGTCAACTTTCTTAGTCAAATCAAAATCCATAGTGATTACTTTAAAGATATTCAATATAAATCAGTAAGTTTTTGCAAATTATAATTCAATACGTTTAGAAGTATTATAAATATTCAAGTGACTATTGTACATGTAGATACATTTAAAAGCCGGTTCTATATAACAGCCAACAGTCTCTCGCATGACTCGATTGAAAAGATTTACTACAAAGAGTCAACTCACTGAACACACCCTGACACACAGTGGTGTTAAAAATTATGAATGTTTAAGTGTGGGACAAGATTTGCTAGAAAGAGTCACCCTCACCAAACACACCCTACGCACAAATGGTTTTAAAGAATCATAAATGCCTAGAGTGGGGAAAAATTTACTACAAAGAGTGACCTCACCTCACACCCCCGGACACACAGTGGTGTTAAAAAGTATGAAGTTTAGAGTGTGGGAAAAGATTTACTACAAAGAGTGACCCACCACACACACACCCTGACCACAGTGGTGTTAAGAATTATGAATGTTTAGGTGTGGGAAAAGATTTGCTACAATGGGTCACCTCACCACACACACCCTGACCCACAGTGGTGTTAAGAACCATGAATGCCTAGAGTGTGGGAAAAGGTTTATACCCGTTCTAAACTCACCAGACACACCCTGACACACAGTGGTTTTAAAGAATTATGAATGTTTAGAGTGTGGGAAAAGATTTGCTACAAGAGTGACCTCACCTCACACACCCCTGACACACAGTGGTGTTAAGAATTATAAATTTTTTAGAGTGTGGGAAAAGATTTGCTAAAATGGGTCACCTCACCACACACACCCTGACACACAGTGGTGTTAAGAATTATGAATGTTTGAGTGTGGGAAAAGATTTACTACAAAGAGTGACCTCACCAGACACACAGTGGTGTTAAATCATGAATGCCTAGAGTGGGGGAAAAGATTTACTACAAAGAGTGACCCACCTCACACACCCTGACACACAGTGGTGTTAAGAATTATGAATGTTTAGAGTGTGGGAAAAGATTTGCTACAATGGGTCACCTCACCATACACACCCTGACACACAGTGGTTTAAAGAATTATAAATGTTTTAGAGTGTGGGAAAAGATTTGCTACAATGGGTCACCTCACCACACCCCACACACAGTGGTGTTAAGAATTATGAATGTTTAGAGTGGGGGAAAAAGTTTTACTACAAAGAATGACCTCACCAGACACACCCTGACACACAGTGGTGTTAAAACCATGAATGCCTAGAGTGGGGGAAAGGTTTCATACCCCATTCTGAACTCACCAACACACCCTGACACACAGTGGTATTAAGAATCATGAATGCCTCCTAACCTAACCAAAATTTAAACCCTCACTTATCTGAATTTAGAAATTCATTGCACAAAAAACAAACATACAGGCACAGGAAAGCACAGCTAAAGAAACGGCAATAGAAGTAATAAGTACCTACATTTCCTATTTCGGTAACTATGTTTTTGGGTGCATAATCCGCAGAAGTTGGCGGGCTCCACAAGCCTTTCAGCTTACTTTTTTTTACGATGTCATGAAAGAAATTGTTCTACTACAACTTAATGCATTACAAGGCACGTAATTATAGCCGTCGGGAATAATGGGGCGAGAGTTTCGCGGTCGTTTTCCCGAGACAAAGACTATTTTTTCTTGGCCTACAATAGGTGCGTGTTGTAATGGAGATAGTTTTATTTTGCGCAAATAAAAAAAAAAATAAAAAAAAAAAAAAATAAAATAAACCTAACCTTACCTTATATATTTTAATGAAACCTAACCTAACCTTATAGGCTTTAATGAAACATAACCTAAACTTATAGGTTTTAATGAAACATAATCTTAACCACAAAGTGGGTTTAAAACCCCAACCACAAAAAACCATGTTTGTTTACAGTCGAACAGCTGACTGGTGATGCAGGCGAACGATTCTGTGTGTGTGACGGCTTGCTGACTTTGCAGTCAGAAAATTGTTAGTTTGTAGAAAGTCGCTGAAAAAAACTAGACGGAAAAAGTGCTAGTGTGACGCCGCCTTTAGGCATCGTCCGAGTCTCTAAGCATCCATGATTCCTGCCTTCACTATTGAACTCCACAACTTTACATTTTTATTTGCTAAACTTAAGGTCGCATTCCCTTCTAATATATGTTTGCTGAATGTGGATGCAATAATGATAATGTAATAATATATATATGATAAAATTATAAAAATAACAATAATAATAATGCAATACTTCCAACATTCTATCTGTACTTTCTGCCATCAGCACAAAAAAATTTCAGGTTCAGTGAAGATAGATGAGCAAAGAAAATACTTAAAATTAAAAGCTAAGGAGATGGAAGAGGAGAGAAAATCTGGCCGAGGAGTTGAATGCAATAGAGATTAAGGCCACGGTATCAAGAAGAAAGTTGAGACTAATGGGTTGGCTAGAGGGCAGGAGGATAGGAAGAGGCAAACATTTGGGTGGTACAGGAAGAAACAAGTCAGACTGGGTAACCTGGCATGTAGGAGACTGAGTGAACAAGCTACTGTATCAAGCAGGAACAGACACCTTTGAAGTCATGTGAAGAAACAGAGAAGTGGAAAACCAAAACTGTAGCTGCAGGGTAGGAGAAAGAAACTGTAGCTGCAGGGTAGGAGAAAGAAACTGTAGCTGCAGGGTAGGAGAAAGACACTGTAGCTGCAGGGTAGGAGAAAGAAACTGTAGCTGCAGGGTAGGAGAAAGAAACTGTAGCTGCAGGGTAGGAGAGAAAGAAACTGTAGCTGCAGGGTAGGAGAGAAAGAAACTGTAGCTGCAGGGTAGGAGAAAGAAACTGGATCATGTAATTGTGGAATGCAACTACCACAGGAGTCCGACAGTCCTAGGCTGCACAGTGGCGTAGCATATATTCATAACACTGGGTAACAAAAACATATGTTTTGAAAATCGTCCAGGGTTTTCCAGCTGAATTAGACTAATTTTGATGCTCTGAGTCCGAAAATGACCTTGGTTTTGCTCAATCAGGTCGGTTTTTTTGCTACAGAAATTTAAAAAAAAACGATTTTTCGTAAAAAAAAAAAATTTTGCGGATCATCAGCTGAGAAACCCCTGATGATTTTTTCCGTTTTCCTCAAGAAATAAAAGTCAGCGTATCCAAATTCCCTTCAGTTTTTTTTAGTCCATCAAATTTGATAAGGGATAATTATCATAATATTAGTATAAGAATGACGTTACGTGACACAAAAGTTCAGAGTTCACGGCATAAATCGGCGTTTCTTCGTTCCGTGTGTGAGCAGCTGCTGGGGGTTTTCTCTCTTCAGCGACCCCGCAGTAGTCCGCCATCATGACTGCGTCCCACCTCCCTGGTACCTCTCCCCCATTTGGCGCATGTCCTGATGGAACCTTTCTCCCTGCTCGTCGCTCATCGCCCCCAAAGGTTTTCAGGAAACTTCTCCATGTGTGAGAACAGGAAGTGCATCTTAATACTCATCAAAAACCCAGTTTTTTGGAAGGCCTCTATCATGCTGCTGACGAGTCTGGCGTGGTTTGCTGCCTTCGTGTTTCCCCAGGAAGTTGTTCACCACCCCGCACAAACGATTTCCCACGGGCGCACTCTAGCGTTTTTCATGGAGTTTTGGACTCTGTGTCCTTTATGAGCTGCCGTATCTGTGGGCCATCGAAAAAGCCGGCCTTCAGCTTCTCAATGGTCAGTCCAGGAAAGGCTCGGGACAGGTAGTTGAAGCACCTCCCATCCTTGTCCAGAGCGCGCGTGAACTGTTTCTTAACCCAAGCTTTTAAGTGTAGCGGTGGGATCAATATCTTCTCCCGGTCAAAAAGAGGTTCGTTTATGATGTTTCTCGCCCCAGGTACTAACTGCTCTTTGCGCCGGCCACTCTTTCTTTACATATGCTGGGCTCTGTCTCGACTGTCCCACATGCATAAAAGCATGGGTACTTCGTGAACCCGGACTGCTGACCAAGTAGAAAGTTCACCATCTTCAAGTCGACGCAATGATCCATTGGTGGCTGCTCATATTGGATTTTGTCCCAGCACGTACTTCACTGCTTCTATTTCTCTTTGAGAGTTTGTGAGTGCCAAGAGGGTTGAGGCGAACTGGTTCCCGTTTGTGGGGGGAGCACCACTCAAAGAGCGTTAAAAGCTGGGCAAAGAAGAGCTCGCCAATCTCTCGGGTCGTATTGAGGAGCGCCGAGTTTAACAAGAAGACCGGCGACATCTCGGGAGTAACACGAGGTTCCCTTCCTCCTGGCAGAAGTAGCCCATTAGGCCTCATGCCTTCTACGAAAGAAAGTGATACGCGCGTCCTTGCCAAGTAGATTTTTCTCTTTGAGTCTGGAGGCCAAACAGCTCGGAGGAAGTCTTCGACAAGCTGGAATCCCGAACCAGATCATTAAGCCCACATTGTTAAAAAGGCTGCGGGACTATCTTGTGCTTCATACTCTTCTCTGTAATCCTCGCCGTCTGTACTGGTGGCCTCGTCGTCGCTGTCCCGGGGAACTCTGTGAACGCTTACAGGAATTTCTTCGCAGTGAGCAGTGGAAAGGCGGGCAGAAAAGAAGTCGGGTACTGGAGCTGTGCCCATTCTTCCGGTTGATGCCATTAGTATTGTGGCGCAGAAGTAAAATCCGATGGGTGGTCACCGGCTCCCTCCAAACCTCGGAATCCCAACTTCAGTGAAGTTTTCGCGCTGTCCACCGCCGGAGGTATTCCAAAGCACCGGGCTTGCACCCGTGTGCGGTGGGCCACTTATCTTTGGGCACCCAGCTTGGGCTTTAAAGTAAGCCCCGTAGCGCGCTTCACAATCCTGTGATGTTCTTCCTGTCCCCTGACGCTGTATTGGGCCGCAGAGTAGCAAAACTTTAGGATTATTCCTGCATGACCGTCGCGCCGAAGCCATCAAATAAACGGGAAAAAAAAAAGAAAGTGCAGCTGAGTGTCAGACCCAATGAATTTAGGGAATTTTAGAATTTAGAAATTTAGAATGAGTAATGGGTGAACAGGTATTGATTTGTTGCTATTGTGGGAAATTTCCCTTTATTCGTGTCGTGCATTGTAATTCGATATATCTTCAAGAAAATATGATTGGGAACTCAAAACACCTGATATAGCTATGTATAGCTCGTCAGGTGGCCCATGGCTGTATTTTCAAAAGTTGACTGATAAGAAAATCAATGTGATATTTGGACTCAGAACACCTAAATTAGTCTAAATCAACTGGAAACCCTGCGATTTTTTGGCTGTTACCCAGTGTAATTGTGTTGGCCAAACATCCATTTGCAAAACCACACACATACAAAACAGGGGACGGCAATTCAGCTCTGCATTACAAAAGGGAAAGAAAGAAATGATAATTTATACAGCATGGCACAGCAAAGGTAAACACGCCAAAAAGGGGAAAAATCACAGCCAGGTATTTTATGCTGGTCTGGCACACATGAAACCAGTCAATAAAAAAAAGGCTGGCAAGTATCCCAAATAAGAGTAAAAGTGTGACGTCTCACTGTACATGTCGCCCAGAACCCCTGCCTATTGATCTCTCTCTTTTTCAGGAAATTAAGAATAAATAACAGTGCACTAAAGTCAAAATAGATCACACACGGCACAAGATATTTGAGGCAAGCAAGCGGCACAAAACTTTAGACAAGTGCATGAACACTGGCAGCTGTGAGTACTCAAAAGTACATGACAGGCTTACTGAACCCCAGCACTCTCTCCATCAGGCACAGATCAGAAACAGTCAGGCCTAAGGCACACAGGGACAAGGGTCAAAAGTGCAGAGCACAGCAGCCACCCCATTCAAGACTTAGATGCAACTGAGGTCTTTCTGCACGGCAAACCCTCATGTGGCCTCACAGTCTTTCTGCACGGCAAACCCTCATGTGGCCTCACAGCCTTTCTGCACGGCAAACCCTCATGTGGCCTCACAGCCTTTCTGCACGGCAAACCCTCATGTGGCCTCACAGCCTTTCTGCACGGCAAACCCTCATGTGGCCTCACAGCCTTTCTGCACGGCAAACCCTCATGTGGCCTCACAGCCTTTCTGCACGGCAAACCCTCATGTGGCCTCACAGTCTTTCTGCACGGCAAACCCTCATGTGGCCCCCTCACGCCTTCTATTCTGCACGGCAAACCCTCATGTGGCCTCACAGTCTTTCTGCACGGCAAACCCTCATGTGGCCTCACAGTCTTTCTGCACGGCAAACCCTCATGTGGCCTCACAGTCTTTCTGCACGGCAAACCCTCATGTGGCCTCACAGTCTTTCTGCACGGCAAACCCTCATGTGGCCACAGTCTTTCTGCACGGCAAACCCTCATGTGGCCTCACAGTCTTTCTGCAGGCAAACCCTCATGTGGCCTCACAGTCTTTCTGCACGGCAAACCCTCATGTGGCCTGCACAGTCTTTCTGCACGGCAAACCCTCATGTGGCCTCACAGCTTTCTGCACGGCAAACCTCATGTGGCCTCACAGTCTTTCTACACGGCAAACCCTCATGTGGCCTCACAGTCTTTCTACACGGCAAACCCTCATGTGGCCTCACAGTCTTTCTACACGGCAAACCCTCATGTGGCCTCACAGTCTTTCTACACGGCAAACCCTCATGTGGCCTCAGTCTTTCTAGCACGGCAAACCCTCATGTGGCCTCACAGTCTTTCTGCACGGCAAACCCTCATGTGGCCTCACAGCCTGCCATTAATCGTCGCAGGGAATATAAGTAAAACTTGAAGTATTGCGAGATACTAAAAGACAAAAAAAATTTGAAGATTAGAATGAAATAATTTCAAGCACAATGAAATGTTGTTAGAGAAAGATGATGAAATTAGGTTTGAAAGTGATGTATGTGCCGTGTGGCCAGGCGACCAAATGGCTCTTAAGAAGGAAATGTATAAGAATGAATGAGGGAAATGGCAAAAAGTTGCATAATCATGGAGATTAAAAGTTGAGAGAGATCAAAGAAAAGAGATAAATACATTGATGCTAACAAACACCTCAACAAGTAGTCAATATACTATGGCTGGCCAACCCTCTCCCAAGGGAGGGCCACTGTCCACCCACTCCCAAGGGAGGGCCACTGTCCACTTACTCCCAAGGGAGGGCCACTGTCCACCCACTCTCAAGGGAGGGCCACTGTCCACCCACTCTCAAGGGAGGGCCACTGTCCACCCACTCTCAAGGGAGGGCCAGCTGCATCGCACCCAACTCAAGGAGGGCCACTGTCCACCCACTCCCAAGGGAGGGCCACTGTCCACCCACTCCCAAGGGAGGGCCACTGTCCACCCACTCCCAAGGGAGGGCCACTGTCCACCCACTCTCAAGGGAGGGCCACTGTCCACCCACTCTCAAGGGAGGGCCACTGTCCACCCACTTCAAGGGAGGGCACTGTCCACCACTCTCAAGGGAGGGCCACTGTCCACCCACTCTCAAGGGGGGGCCACTTTTCCACCCACTCTCAAAGGAGGGCCACTGTCCACCCACTCTCAAGGGAGGGCCACTGTCCACCCACTCTCAAGGGAGGGCCACTGTCCACCCACTCTCAAGGGAGGGCCACTGTCCACCAGCCCCTCCTCCCCTCCTGGAAATAAGAATGAACTGTAGGGGTGAAAAATATTTTCCTAGGCAATTATAAATATATTTTCTATAACTCGGACAACCTGATGATTTGGCCAGCTTCCCCCCCCCCCCCCATATAGTACGAGTTAGAAATGTCCTATCTTGAATTATTCAGCTGTGTATATAAGTCAGGGTAGTTGTGGGACGGTTGGTCAGTCAGAGCCAGCCAGCCAGCCAGTCAGGCAGCACCACTGTACTACAAAGATAGGCTACTTGAGTCTGAGCTGTAGCAAAAGATTAAACATCCCAACTTCAGCCGGTGTTTCTTTCTTCATGCTTTTACCTACGAGGCTCCCGAGGCAATACAGCAACAGCAGAAACTAAAGCCTGTGCCCAGAGCAACAATTTATGAAATAATATTTGGGACATGCCACATCTTTGCCTAACTCTTTGTTTTAAATTATTTTCCATTCACCCAGTAATATTGTCTCCTAGAGCAAATCTAACCTCATTCTCTTCATCTGAGCTATATATTACTTCCACCACCTTTGTATCCACGCCAATGTTCCTCAGTAATCCTACAAGCTTGTTACCTATTGACTGTGTCGTATACCTTCTTATTTTTTTATCGATAAATACTAAGTACATAAAGCTCTTTCCCCAGCCACCTGTTCCTTTCAATACATTATTTCTATGTAATATATTTTCTATTCCTCCAATACCTTTCCAATGGACAATTGTTTTTATATTTCCCTGAAGAAGGGATTGGAAGAGGTCAGCAAAGGAGAGAGCATGGGAGAATGATGTGGTTGGTGAATGACAACCTTGGTTCACGTGGACAATGAAGAATGTTCACTCTTCATGTGAACTAGTAGAGCACAATAATTATTTATGGTCATCAGCAAAGAGGGATTTTTTCAACATTAAATAATCAACAACTACGTAGTCTTTTAGTGTGGTTGAGAAATCAGCGTTTTTTTTCCAAATATGTAACTTGTCTAGCAGGGAGATCCAAATGATGCCTATTGTGGTAACTTGCTTGTTTCAATGATTAATAGTGAGGACTCCAGCCCTCTCACCTCGTGGCCATCAAGCTTGGGGGTCTGGTGGGAAACCATGAATCTTGGGAGGGACAGACAAATGCAATTGATTTATGGCTCCTAAAAGATTGTCCAAACCACTACTTACAAAAATCTAGGAAAATTCCTTGAACTAGGGATTTTTGTAGGGTTGGTACATACATGATGTCACCATGTGGCAACTTTGAAGGGTTGGACCAGCACAGACCTGTCTCTCATGGCAGACCTGCCTGCCTCACGTAGAGGCGGGTGGCAATGTAGGATTGCGCCTTTCAAAAAATAGTCCCTCAAGTCTGCATCTTACAATAGATTACTGTAGTTCCTAAGAATTGTCCATACACATGTCTCCAGAAAACAGAACTAATGCACAGCAGGATGTCTTTTCAGGTTATCGATGGCATTCACCCGTCAGCAGAAGCTTTAACTATGAATCTTTAAAGTCTGAAACGGAGCACCAACTTCAACCAAAAGAGTTCTTCAATTTTGCTCAAGATATTGTCGCACCATGGGCAAGCTTAAAGGTATTGCCTAGTGACTTGCTGTACTTGTAATTTGTACTGCTGATGTGATGTATTTACCTAATAGTAGCATGCAGGGCCTGAACTGCACTCCTGTGGTCCTTTCTCTGTATCTGTGCTTATCAATATTTTCTTAAATTGATGCACACTTTTTGTCACTATCATCTCTGCTTCTAGTCCACGCCAGGCATCTATACTTTTATGAGGATAACCATACTTCCTTGCAATGCTAAAACATTTTTGCTTTTCTAACTTTTCCTCGTGTCCTCTCGAATGTCCAGCTTCTTTCCTCTTTGTAATTGCCAGTCCTTTCTGTCAACTTTCTTCAGGTCATGGATCAGCTTCCATACACTCGCCAAGTCTCCCCTTTCTCTTCTTTTCTTTGAGCGTTGACAACCTCATTTCTTTGGCCTTTCCTCGTAGGTTAAATCTTTCAATTCGTGCACCATCGTAGTTCCAATCCATTGTACATTTTCAAATATTCTGATATTCTTAATTCAGTTAGGAGACCATATACTTATAGTGTAGCTACTCTAGTTTTGGTCTTATCAATGTTTTGATTAATTCTTTCATCCTATCTTCATCCATGAAGTGAAAAGCTACCATTAGGTTCCAAATCATTCTATATGTATCATTAAATACTTGATTCATATACAGTTAAAACCTCTCATATTCGGACTAATTGGGCCAAGGAGTGGTCCGAATAATGGGGGGATTATATATGAAAAAATGTAAAAAAAAAAAAAAAAAAAAAAAAAAAAAAAAAAAAAAAATCTAGGTGTTTAATGTATATATATGTAGCTAGGAAATTTCGGCCCCTAAAAAAAAAAAAAAAAAAAAAAAAAAAAAAAAAAAAAAAAAAAAAGTTCTAGGCGTATATATAGCTACGAAATTTCGACCCCTAAAAAAAAAAGAAAAAAAAAAAGGTCCGAATAATGTCAAAGTCCGAATAATAAGGGTCCGAATAAGAGAGGTTTTACTGTACTTCTCTAGTGATGGATTAATTATCTTTCAAACACCATTGTATATAACAGTTACTACACCCAACCCTCGGCTATCCCACCTAATTGATGCCGTCAGATTGTGTGATAGCCTATAAGCCTAAAAGCCATACTGAAGACTTGAGGGAAATAACCAAATGGTGCCTCGGTGCAAGACTTGAATACTTTTTTTTTTGCCCCTTTTTGCTCACTCATTTCTACTTGACACTAATATAACATAATAATAAGCACCAAAACAATACAAAATCAGATAGGAATAGTAGTAGGGCGTAACATCTAGTCATGAAGGGTGCGGAGGGGTGCCCAGGTGGTGAGGGAGGAAATGAAGGGATGGATGGTGGATGATTTTGTAGAGAAAGAGGCGACGGATTCAAGCTGGAAAAGCGTAGATTTAAAAAGGAAATAGGGAAAAACTGGTCACAAATAGGGTGGTAAATGATTGGAATGGACTCAGTCGGCAGGTGGTCAGTGCGGAGTCAATAGGGAGCTTTAAAAGGAGGCTGGATAAATGCATGGATGGGGATGAAAGAAAGGTGGATGTAGGTAGTGTTAAGTAACAGGAACTACCACGTGTAGGTCTCACGGCCTCTTGTAGCTTCCTTATTTTCTTATGTTCATATGTTCTTATGTTAATGTTGACCAATCACTGAGGAATGTGTGATGTGAGCATAATGACATACTGCCCACAATGTAAAACTTAACAATATTTTCCCCTTCTTGTGGTGTGTGATAGCCGTGATTATAATGCAGTACAGGTTGAAGTTCCCAAACTCGGCAACCTCGGGACCAGCGCCGAGCCGAGTAATGGAATTTTCCGACTTTTAGAACGTAGATATATTAAGGGGAAAAAAAGCATGAAAATCACATGAAAAAAATTAAGGTAGTTAGATAGTCCCTCCCTACCCCGAAACTAGGTCACTGAGTCCATTATAATGTGGTGAGGGTGACGAAATTATTCTAAAAAGAGGATTGTATACTTCAATATGTAGGAAAAAAGCTATATTTCACCGATAAGAAACCAAGCGGCCTAGTGTGGTGGCACCCAGCGGCCGACCCGGCAACTACGCGCCGGGTTTTGGGTGTTCTGTCCTGTTTTGGAAAATCCGGAACCATAGCCGAGTTTTGGGTGTTGCCGAGTCTTGGGATGCCGAGTTTGGGAACTTCAACCTGTATAACCGTGGAGTGCAGATTTAGAGGTTCCTACAATGGTTGAATTCGTGATAGCCGAGGGTTGAGTGCAATGAAATGTTGGTAGTAGCGTTATGACATATCAAAATTGTGCCATGGCAATGTTGAGGAACTTACATGTTATTTAGTTCAAAATACTCTAAACACAAATAAATATTGCATCTTCCCTTAGCCCAGCCACCCAGCTCTGTATTTCACGGATGGTCACAGGAATACTGTCATCAGCTACAGTGACCTTCTCTCCCAAGCCAAGGCATTGGCCACTGCTCTCAGTGAGTCCCAGGCCCCAAAGTGTGCCCTGGTGCTGCTGCCCAAGCTGCCGGCCTGGTGGGTGGTGAATGTCGCAGCATCTTGTTGTGGTAAGTCCTGATTATAAACTTAATAGTGTCAGAGTGAAAACTTTCTAATCTGACACATTAGTGGAATCATACACATTTTTTCTTAATGATTTGACAAACTGTAAGTTCCTTGTGTGACCCTGTTACCTCTGAAAACAATATAAAAACGAGTAACAGTGCAAGGTAACGCCCTGTTCAGGTACAGTTCCCCCCACGGAGCATTACACGGCTCACAATACGGCCCAGTGCAGTTCTGTCGACAGGGAAACAGTTCACCCCCCTAGATCAAACTGCCCCTTCGGCATCCCCTCAGAAGACCAACACAACAACAGTTAGAAGATAAAAGAGTAGAATTATGAAGATTTGCAAGAGAGAACATAAACCCCCAATCCAACTCCCGGCTCTACAGAATACTTCAAAATATTCAAGAAAATCAATGAACCATAATGATGATACCCTCAGACTGGGAGCGAGATAGCAGCCCTACCATTACCCTGTCATGCACCCACAGCCTTGAGTTGATGACACATTGCAGCACAAGACAGGGTGACCATCTGGAGTCATTAATTACGAGCTGTTATTTTCCTATTTTCCTTAATCATTCAAGTGAGTTCAGTGAGGCAAACTATAAATATAAAAATTAAATCAGGAAAACGAGTCACTTGATAATAAATATGATGGTTGATAATAAATATGACAGAATGACAGACTGATGTGAGACTTAGATTGGCTCCACAAAGGAAACCACAACTGGTGGCAGACTATTCAGGTGGGTGATGCTGTTACAGGTACAATTACCTTCATTTGTTTACACATCTAGGTGTGGGGTTTAATAGATCATTTCAGAGACACATTTATAGGTGATGGCATTAAGACACTTGAACAAGGATACAATCAGGAGGGCTGCCAGCACATTCCTCCCAGCTTTATGGTATCTGTGTTCACATCAGCAACATCTGGCATTGCATGGAGTGACCTGTAGAGGGTCTTGGGTCACACCAAGTCACAGTGATGAAAACTGGAGCAGGTCAAACCATAAGATGGCTGAAAATGCAGCGACCGTCAACTGGTCAGACAGATCTACAATACCCCTATACATGCAGGGGCTTTTTGCCATTAAAAAAACTAAAGAATACATTTCAATCATCCAAAACGTGGATATCTCGCACCTCATTTCCTATGGTAATATTACTGATGAAAGACTAGGGCTGCAGACAGTAGGATTGTTGGGACTCACAATACTGTCAGTCTGCCTTTAGACTTGACAGGAACTTGAGACATACAAGCAGTATGCATTCCTGGGGAATATTGTTTGATGTTAATCTTTCCAGGCACCATCCTGTCTTGTGGCACCACCATGCTCACGCCAAGGGACGTGGCTCATCGGCTGTCCCAATGTGGGGCCGACTGTGTTATTTGCACCCCAGAGCTGGCCGCCTCCCTGGACCACGTCACACAAACTGTGCCGCTGCGCATTGTTGTTCCAGTGGGTCAAGAGGATGTTCAGTAAGTCTAGAAGGGATGCTACAGTCATAGCTTGGGTCAAATATTCCATATATAAATGAGGCTAAGGCAGTGCAGATCAGTATTCAATAATACTTTGCAGCGAGGGTTGGCTGTGCTACAACAAGCTGCTGGAGGCTGGCCGTGCCCGCCCCGCCCGGCCCTGTGTGGCGTCCAGAGGCGACGACATTGCCCAGCTGTTCTTCACGTCAGGCACGACAGGCAAGCCCAAGATGGTGCCTCACACCCAAGCCAGTTATGGAATTGGTCACATTGGAACAATGAGGTGCTGTCATATACCATTCAAACACATCTCTTGACAAAAAACCCAACAGTTGATCCTTGCACACCACATGTATAACTTGTTACACCCACAATGAATTATATTTCCTTTTATATCCCAAACCTGATCCTTGAATTGAGTAGGCGACTCAGTGATTGGACATTACAGGATAGCAGGGATGGATACAGTGACAAGATTAGCTGGATACTTTGCATTTAGTTACCTGAACGAACAGGAATTCTTGGAAAGAAAACAACATCAGAAATCAACATGTTGATGAAAAATAGTTATGTACTCTATAGCTACATTGGTTAAAAAAAAAAAAAAATTGCATCTTGCATGGCAAATACTCACACATACACAGACGCACATGCACATTGCCTGACCGTGCTTTCAAAGTGTCATTGACAGGATAGAAGAGAGTAAACAGTATAAGATAAAAGTGTTGGCCAGCAGTGTTAACCTGGCCAAAACTTATGGCAAAATAGAATGACTTCTTTTGGTGTGATCACGGATAGACATCAGCTTTGGCTGGTGATACGATGCATTTATATGCCATCAGTTTGTGATTGGCTGCTACAGAGAAGCGTGCTAGTGCTGGGGGGCTCTTGTGCTTCAGCTGCCTCATGTTTGTGCCAGAGTTCTTGGTGTTTGGCGCTCATTCTGGCACAGTATGGGAAGATAAAGAGAGAACACAACAAACTCTTAGTCTGATAATTGCTTTGAAAGTAACAGGTCTGCAGATGAAGGGAATAGCAGAGCAGATTGGTGTCAGTCACCTGTCAGTGAGGAGGTGCTTGGCACACCTCCAAGAAGGAGGGATGGGATCCACATACCATCAAAAAACAAATGTCTGAATGTCCTCGTGTAACGGCCGTGACTGCCGTGACGACCACTTGAACACTTCACTCTTCTGTCGTTGTGATGTTATTCTGAAGGGGATGCCGAAGGGGGAACTGCAGCCCTCATGACTAGGTGCAATGAGGATGTAATCACTGGTCATGAACAAGGAACTAATGCACTGATCCATAGGCAGGATGTAAGTAAGACTGACAGCGTTTCACTGCCCTGGACCCACAATTATCTCTGTTTGAATCCCGTCACAGGAATCCTTTCAAAGACGAACTGACAGGGTAACAATCACAATTAGGGGACTAAATCTTATTTCCCATTATTATATATTGGCCTTGGTGGGGCTTGAACTCACACGGCATAGACATCGCGCCCGGTGCCACTAGACCAAACTGACATCCTCCTTGGCCAGTCATAGCATAAGTTATTTGACCATCACACTCGTAAGACACAGTCATGATAGCAACTCTTTGAGGCTCTTTTCTTGCTATCACTGTCACAACTTGATCCAGTCTTATGCTTCTGAGACACATTGCAGTGATGAAGCACATGTACCTACCTCTGAAACCCACAATTTGCATTTACAGACAGGCTTGTATGTAACTGAAAGTTTGCAAAAAGTATATGTGTAAGCAGAGTAGTACCTGCATACATATACATATATTCCAGGTACTGGCTTGACTTGAGGGAAGATGACATGATTTGGAATATTTCTGACACTGGCTGGGCCAAGGCAGCCTGGAGCAGCCTCTACACGCCCTTAATGGCCGGCGCCACGGCCTTTGTCCACCAGGTGAGCTGTGGCCTTCAGCAGATCCAGGGAGGACAATTATTATTTTTATTTCAGAGACAGGAAAGGGTATATTATGGTGATGCTGTGTCAGTTCAGTTTAAGTCATGCTAGTGGTTCACCGAGGGCAGTGATGGTTTAGGCATATGGAACCTTGCTAAGAAATGCCCTCTTACAAATACATATTCTCCCTGGCTACAAGCTTCTTACAGTACAGACACTTTTCTCATGTTTACCAAAACTGGCCATACTATTGTCAACATATTTTTCTCACCAAAATTTTTCCTTTATGACTCATATATTATTTTCCATATTCTGAAATCTATCAACAATTTTCTAGTTGCCTTCGGGTAGGGAAATTCATAGAAGTAAATCAACATTACAGTAATCAATAAACGTGGATTCCTGATAACAGGCACCAGATAAGATAAGATTTTCATCCTATCTAGACACTTTGCAAGTACCAACTACAAGGTTATTGACTATACAAAGCGCCGCCCGTCAGCATGAACTAGGCGGACTCGAACCGCTGACCGAATGCACAGGGACGCTGCACATTGGGAACTCACGTCTCTACCAACCTTGCCACCCTGACGGGCTAACAGGCACCAGGTCTGAACCTTCACCGTCTTATAGATGCAGCGTTTTGATGCCAAGGAAACCCTGCGCGCCCTGAGTGAGCATCCCGTGACAGTGCTGTGCGCGCCGCCCACTGTCTACCGAGCCCTTGTGCAGTGCCAGCTCTCCCAGTACCCCCTGCCTGCCCTGCACCACTGTGTGAGTGCCGGCGAGCCGCTCAACCCAGAGGTGATGCAGGCATGGACCAAGAACACAGGTTTGGCTTCACCTTTGTATTTCTCTTTAGTACATAAGAACATAAGGAAGCTACAAGAGGCCGTGAGACCTACACGTGGTAGTTCCTGTTACTTGCCTGGAATTAACAGTAATATAAAATATATGTAGTCTATATATTATTCTCTTGATTTAGCGGAAAATTTGATTTACCGTAATTGGCCTTGGCTGAACTCTTCCGTCATATCCAGCTTCTACTGTACAGCACATGGAAAACGCGATGAGGAAGTGTGCAATGTACAAGGGTTGACTGTACTGTATGATTGCAAATTATTGGAATGGACTCAGTAGACAGGTAGTTAGTGCAGAGTCATTAGAGAGCTTTAAAAGGAGGCTAGATAAATTCATGGATGGGGATGAAAGGTGGATGTAGGTAGTGTTAAGTAACAGGAACTACCTCATGTAGGTCTCCCAGCCTCTTGTAGCTTCCTTATTTTCTTGATTGATTGATTTAATGCCTAAAAAGGTGAATGTGCCAGTCCTTATGTTCTTGTACAATGGCATGAAGTAGCATTGAATATGTATTTACTGAGTCTAAATTGTCATAAAATGAAAAGTTGTAGGTGGACTTTGGGTGGATGGAACCCATTCAAATGCAACCCACAGGTTATATAATTGTCCCATCCTGCACCGAGGATGTCCCCATGGTGTGCGGTCTGGAAGGGTGGACTGCATGTACAATTTGATAACTCTCAACCCTCCAACTCTGTCCTGATCTTTAATTCTTTCCACACTTGGTTCATTCCTTTGCAATCTCTCTATGACCATGGAAGAATGGTTCCACTTGCTGCTGATAATGAGTGTCATCCTTAAACAATCTAGTCTCTTCACTCCCCCTCCCCAATAGTCAGGAGGCAGAGGGTTGGAACCTTGCAATATCTGGATTACAATGTTTTATTGGGCTTATTGGGATATCCTGAGACAGAAACTGCATGATGCCAATCTGGCATCATTGAGCATTTTTTTTATAGCCAAAATTCAAGATGGCCACCACCGAAAATCACAGTTTTTGATAATATAATATTTTTTGTGTAAACACCACAAGATAATAAATTTGGTCCTATATTTAGGGTAAGGAGATCTGTGGAATTAATTCCAAACAAATACAAGTGTCTAGAAAACATTTAATTTGCATAAATCCAAGATGGCTGCCAAAACGTCAGCATTTTTGCGTAAAAAATTGTAACGTTTGAACCATTTATGATAGAAAGATGATTTTGAGGCTGCAACCTATGTTTTGGGTACTAGAAATCTGATTAAAACAATAAAATAATATTTGGAACACTTATTACCATGAAGAAATCCAATATGGCCACCAAAACACCAATCAACATATATTAGTTGGTGTTTTTACAACAAAATATTACTGCCTTGGTACGCATTGTTTTGAATGATTTGAAGCCAAAAAATTAGCACAACTTTTTTTTAGACAAGATAGTAATCCTATAGGAAATGTAAATCTTATGTATCACACATGCAAACCCACAAATACACATATATTTGTAACAAATATTGAAATACACATGTATATATATAAATACAGTCTTTTTATTTTCTAGATTAACCACAAAAGGAAACCAGACTGCTGTCCGATGTCATCTACTCCCTGCTGTACAACTGACTCGGCTTTCAACAGTCCTGTAGGGTGACCCAAATCTATCTGCCATGCTGACCCATTAGAATTGTCATCCATACACTTCTCAGAGATCAGCTTCCACGTTTGAAAATCTTGTTTATTGACTCTCTTTGCTGCTACAAAAGTCTTCCATCGTCGTTCCACCATGTCTGCGTGTTTGTTCAAGTGCCAAAAAACTGATGAAAAACTTACCACAGTTGGCCAGGATAGGATTCAAACCATCATTTCTGCCAGCAAAGAGCGTTTGGATACTGTTCACATAACACTTGAAAAGCTGCTGGAAAACAGCTCTGAGTTTAACGTGCAGTGTCATAGATCCTGTGTGTCCACATAGACGTCAAAAACCCAAATATCAAGAACGTTAAAAAGGCAATACCGTCACGAAAGACCGCATAGTGAGCCGCCTGTGTGTCGGAAGAGATCAGAACACTTTGACTTTAAGATACACTGTATATTTTGTGGACAAAAATGCTTACCATTGGACAAGAAAAACCCGAGTCACTGGAAAGAGGTGATTCAATGCAGGACATCCGACAGACCAGGAAGGAAGAACGTCAAGCAAACAATATTAGACAAATGTGACGAAAGAAACATGATGTCATACCTGTCAGTAATGTACCTTACTGCTGTACCTTGTAATGTACCTTACTGTTACTGTAATGGTGCCTTACCTGTCAGTAATGTACCCAGGTTGATGGCCCATGTTTCTTTCGGCCACTGCTGAGTCTGCGCATGCCTCTCAAATCTTTCGAGAGGTGTCTATGTCATAAGTTTTTCATCAGTTTTTTGGCACTTGAACAAACACGCAGACATGGTGGAACGATGATGGAAGACTTTTGTACCAGCAAAGAAGAGTCAATAAACAAGATTTTCAAACGTGGAAGCTGATCTCTGAGAAGTGTATGGATGACAATTCTAATGGGTCAGCATGGCAGATAGATTTGGGTCACCCTACAGGACTGTTGAAAGCCGAGTCAGTTGTACAGCAGGGAGTAGATGACATCGGACAGCAGTCTGGTTTCCTTTTGTGGTTAATCTAGAAAATAAAAAGACTGTATTTATATATATACATGTGTATTTCAATATTTGTTACAAATATATGTGTATTTGTGGGTTTGCATGTGTGATACATTCAATTTACATTTCCTATAGGATTACTATCTTGTCTAAAACATAGTCGTGCTCATTTTTTGGCTTCAAATCATTCAAAACAATGCGTACCAAGGCAGTAATATTTTGTTGTAAAAACACCAACTAATATATGTTGATTGGTGTTTTGGTGGCCATATTGGATTTCTTCATGGTAATAAGTGTTCCAAATATTATTTTATTGTTTTAATCAGATTTCTAGTACCCCAAAACATAGGTTGCAGCCTCAAAATCATCTTTCTATCATAAATGGTTCAAACGTTACAATTTTTTACGCAAAAATGCTGACGTTTTGGCAGCCATCTTGGATTTATGCAAATTAAATGTTTTCTACACACTTGTATTTGTTTGGAATTAATTCCACATATCTCCTTACCCTAAATATAGGACCAAACTTATTATCTTGTGGTGTTTACACAAAAAATAATATTTTCAAAAACAGATTTTTGGTGGCAGCTATCTTGAATTTTGGCTATAAAAAAAATTGCTCAATGATGCCAGAGTGGCATCATGCATTTTCTATGTCAGGAGACCCTAATAAGCCATAATAAACTAAAAACCGTTGTAATCCAGACATTGCAAGGTTAGCCTAAAAATTTGGGGTCTGCCTCTTGACTAAAGGTCATTGCAGCCAGGGTGTAGGGCGGGCACGACTGCTCCACACAGCACACAGCAAGGCATCGCCTAGGCTCACTATTTGTTGCCACAGAAACGTATCCAATTGAAAATAATCAAGTCAATAGGAAAAACATTACTTGGTGCAAGTCATCCAAGAACTAACCCTTGACAGCTTGTCTGGCGGCATAAAGACTCATTTTTTTTCTGGTCAGTCTTGATCAAACACCAAGAGAGGAAATAATGATGAGCCAATAAAAAGTTCCTTTAATTTTCATTCTGTAATGCATAAAGTGTGGGTGACATGAGTGTTGGCGTCCCAGCGCCGCCGGGCAGCCGACAACTGGGATTGTAATAAATAAATAATAATAATAATATAAATGTCTGGCTGGAAATACACTAAGAACTGTTAAGAGTGTACTTCCTAGGGTGGGGGATTATATTTGCCAAATGCAAGAATATGGTTTTCAAATAGGATTCAGTGTTTCCTAGGAGGCCGGGGGAATAATCACCTTGTGGATGCCAAATAAGAACCAGGACAGTAATTGATTGGAGTCACCCAAAGAAAATTTCCCAAATCCCAAGGCGCCAGATGAGAGACCTTACTGTGTTTTATACACACTCTGCATTAGATAGTTTACTGCATTGTAAAGAGCAGTTCCTTTTCTCCCACCATTCCTGCAGTATAAACAAGTCTTTACTTCCCCCGCAATGATCCATCTCTGCAGGCCTTCAAATTCATGAGGGTTTTGGTCAGTCTGAGACAACATTGCTGAGTGGGGTGTGCAAGGGCATGGCGCTGCGACCGGGCTCCATGGGCAAGCCTGCACCGGGCTACAACCTCAAGGTACTGTTTACCGGCAGAATTCTGCATATTTGGTCTGTATTTATGTATTTACCAAGAATCTACATCAGTGGTCCCCAACCTGCACCTCACGGCCATGGCGCCCTCGTTACTATAATATGGTGCCCGCAAGGGTTCGCTAGAAAACATTTCAATATTCGTATGTACATTTCTACATTTATCTACGTATCATTTATCTAAACAATGAAAATTACGAATATATGCAATCATCATACAGTAACATCATTCTCACTACATTTTATTAAGGTAAATACAGTAAACCCTCACTTTTACGGACCTCTCTTTATACAAAAAATTGGCTTTAACCAATTTTTTCTGTTCTGCCAGTCCGATATATGTGGTTCGGTAAATGCGGGGTTTGGTTCAGTGGTGGGCCGACTGAACATGTATACAAGGTCAGACGGTGGCAGTGGCAGCAAACAAAGCCGACCGGGCGGTGCGCGGCTGCACGCTGATCAGTCTGGCTTCGTCGTCCCGAGTGCAAACGCCTCCTCTCACGTTGTCCCGCATCTCACTACGTTGCCTGCCTCCCGTGCGTCACCTCGTATTGTTTTAATTTCCCTGTATGCCTGTAGTATTGGTGATGACTGCATGTACGTAAGCATACAAACTTTCATCTAATGTAACAAACAAAGTTCATTATACACGGAAATGGTCGGAAATAGCGAACTTTCACCTCGTATAACGAACAAAGTTTGTTAAATACGAAAAGTTTGGATCCCTCGGATATAACGAACTTTCGGATATAACGTCGCCCCCTTCCCCCCAATTGGTTGGTTATAGTGGGGGTTTACTGTATTAGCCATTCCTGCATTCTACCCACACATTGCTGTTCTCATGCTTCAGGCAGTGGAGTGCAGGAATGGCTAATATGTATTTCTTCCATCCTAATTCTTGTTTCTTTCCTTTTGCCTTCCCTAATCTCTCAACATTTTAGAATAAGATTTTTTGTTATTAGTTTATATTATTTATCACATTCATATTTGCCGGCACTGAATGTTAGTCACTTATTCCTTAAGAAAGTACTCAAGGCGAAAGGAGGACGCAGTGAAGTGACGAGAGCGTGTGAGACGGCAGCCTGAGGCACACGGTTGTCAGACGCCGCCTGATGTGCGACTACCAAGTCCACGGCGCGTATTGTAATTGTTCCGTCCATTGGCTACCTAACTTATAGCCTTGCATCCTTCGCATGGCAATTTAAGACAGTTTCTTGTAATTGTTAGGATTAGAGCAACATTTGAGGTCTTATTCATCCTTGTCCGTTTCATGGTTCGTGACTTACAGGGACTGGAGAAGAAAAGAGAAGAGGATTTTCCATTATTTTTTATCAGTGCTTTCTCAGCTTCAGTAAGAGTGAGCTGTAATCAGAGGATAACTTTGTACTTAGGATCGATTGGGCTATCTGTGCACATCCATAATGCCAGGTTTTATCTTTGTTTTATGAGCTTGCTGCCATACTTTATACAAAGTCAAAACATTTCAACCCTTCCCATCCCTGATGAGGCATTGCAGATGTACTGAATGTCTGAGTGCAACTATGACATCATCATTGATACTGAAAAGTCTGGTATTTTGGCCATGACAGGATTATATATTATCAAAAGTCACCTAAAAGAAGGCAAAAAAAACTTCAGTTCAACAGAGACCAAATGAAAATACAAATGTAATAAGCTTACTTAGTCACATCTTGGTGTGAGAATGAGTTTGTCTTCGTCTTTTTTCTTCAAGGTGGTGAATGAGCAGCTGCAGCAGCTGCCACCCCACCATGAAGGGCAGCTGGCAGTGAGCCTGGAGCACGGCCACCCAATAGGCCTGTTCAAAGGTGGGTATAAGGGGAATTAGTTCCCAATAGGCTCTTACCCAATTCTTGCTTAAGGTTCATGTTGAACTTGAGTCAATCCCCCATCACCATCCCAGAATACAGATTGGTCATGACATAGATCATATATCAGTAGAAATCTCACATGGCGTCACATCACATGATGCACTGAATCAAATGCTTCCCTCAGACAGACAACAGCTTCAAGCATTCATTTTAAACCCATGGTACGTATTTTACTACAGAAGTAGAAGTAAATATCTCATGTCTTTGAAATCTCAACTTTTTCTTTGCACTAGCTTGCAGCAGGACTTAGCAGCTTGATTGCACCTGTGAACATGACTCACTGCTTCCATGTCCAACTCAGGATCTTTCTGTTTGCTACACCCTCCATTTTGACGTGCTCTAAATACAGTATTCCCTCCCTTTACGGTGCCTCCCTTTACGGTGCCTCCCTTGACGGTGCCTCCCTTGACGGTGCCTCCCTTGACGGTGCCTCCCTTGACGGTGCCTCCCTTGACGGTGCCTCCCTTGACGGTGCCTCACCTTTACGGTGCCTCCCTTGACGGTGCCTCCCTTGACGGTGCCTCACTTTACGGTGCCTCACTTTACGGTGCCTCCCTTACGGTGCCTCACTTTACGGTGCCTCCCTTACGGTGCCTCCCTTTACGGTGCCTCACTTTACGGTGCCTCACTTTACGGTGCCTCACTTTACGGTGCCTCCCTTTACGGTGCCTCCCTTGACGGTGCCTCCCTTGACGGTGCCTCACTTTACGATATTTCGCTTATAAGATCAGTCTTCTTTTGTACCCTTTGCTCTTTTTACGACCGCGGATCCGTGACGTCTTCTAAGCGGGCTGCAAGCTCTAGTGCCTCCGATATCAAACCCAAGAGAGTCAGGAAGAGCTTAAGTCTGGAGTCCAAGCTTAACATTGTTGATCTCTTCCCCTCTTGTTGCTCCCTCCATTAGTACCCTTCACCCACACCCCCGATGATGATGATGATGACCATTGAGGGTTTCAGGTGATAAGACTGATGAGTTTCATGTCTATTTCTTTCTTTCTTTAAGCAAATGTATATGTCATTTGTTTCTACAGGAGAACCTCGTTTATCCGGCACCCTCGGGGGGGGAGCGCATGCCGGATAACTCATTTTGCCGTTGTTTTGAGAGTTACTCTTATGGCATCGCCCAAAATCCCTTTTTTTTTTCTTTTCTTTTTTTCCCCCCATCACAAGAACTGGCCAAGGGCACAACAAATGGGTAACACATAGGCCACTTAGTTGCCCAGTCCTATAAAGAAGACGTAGAGAATAAAATAAAAACGTGGGGTGAGCCAATTTAGTTCGGGAGGGTCTTGTACCTCTTTTGAAAAGATGCAAGTCATAGGAAAGTGGAAAACAGCAAACAGGAAGAGAGTTCCAGAGTTTATCAGTGGAACAAACAAAAAAAAAAAAAAAAAAACAAAAAAAAAAAAAAAAAAAGCCTGGGTCGATTAGTGCCGTTGTTTTGAGGCTGCCGTTGTTTTAAATGCCGGTTAAACGAGGTTCTCCTGTATTAGCAATGATATCAACACAGTACATGAAGCATCATTAAGGCCTACAGAGCAGTGGTTCCCAACGTTTCTGCACTCGCGACCCCTTACCCAAAATCTTGAAGCCCACATGACCCCTGGTATAAGCAGCGTGATTTCCATTTTTTTTCTGTGAAGTTAAGGGAAATAAACATATAAAAAAAATTGATTCATGAACTCTGTAATTATATATTAGCAAGCTAAAGTATAGCATTGGTGCAACTTTGGCACAATAAAGAAAATAGATACATCAATCAATTTCTGCAACCTAATTATCTGAGAACGAAAAATATAACGAACACCTTCACGATTCCTTCAATAATCTCAACATACAAAGTTTTCACCAGCAAGCCCACCCAGCTAGTGGCAGGATTGGAAATGACAGCATTGGTCCAGCTTTGGCATAATAGAATAAATAAACAGCCAGCCACAGAGAGACTGGTTTCGTGCCTCCCGCCATATAGGAACACAAAAACATTGATGATAATAATGATCAAAACACGTTTTTGCACTGAAACAAAAGCAAGAAAAATATGAAAGCATAAAAAAATCAAATTGATGAGTTAAAAAAATATTCTCCTAAGCCCTTTCTAGCAAGGCTTCGTGACCCACCGGTTGGGAACCCTGCTGTAGAGGGCATTAGGACACTTACTTAATTTTTTTTTCTTTACGTTTTACCCTTTAAGCTTTTATCTTCCTTGAGGCCTGAGGTGGTTGGCCCTCTATGTTCTAAGTGGAGGGCTGTGATGGTTGGCCCTTGTCCGTTGTGGCGCAGGCTAGTTTTATTTACAGTGACAAGTGACACCTAAGTTGATTTGAGGCTCATGCTGCCCCCGGGTGCCTTCCAATGCAATTAGAGTCGAAGATGAGGTTGATGGGCAGCATGTGGGTAATCTTATGCACCTCAACAATGAAAGAAAAGTTGTTCCTGTAGGGACTTGTGCTCACCGCTTCCAGATTCTAGCCATCCGGCCACCGCCTTAACTTTCCCAAAAGAGTTGCCCCCAGCGGGACTTGAACTTGGGACCTCGAGCTCACCACTTCCAGATGCTAACCACTCTGCTGCCACCTCCCCAGATCTAGCAGCGCATGCCACTCAATCCCTTTAAACCTTGAGTTTGAAATACGATAGATTGCTATATGATTGGGTTTTCTGGAGCGTAACCCCATCATGTTACGAGGGAATACTGTATTTAAGGCAATGGCTGGAATCAATATGTTATGTCAATGGCTTTGAGACAGACGTAAAATATGAATGAATAATGTTGTTGGAATTCAGGATACCTCGGAGATGACCACAGGACCTCCGAGGCATTCAGAGGCGGCTACTACTTTACCGGCGACCGAGCTTACTATGATGAAGATGGTTACTTTTGGTTTGTGGGCAGAGCAGATGACGTCATCATCTCCTCAGGGTAAGATAGAGGACAATAGCAATGATGGCTCATATCATGTTGTTTGAATTTTCTGTATCTATTCATTTCTTTATATGTAGCTTTTTATTCATTGGTTATATGGGTTATTATTATGCATGCTTATTATGCCGAGTAATTGCTTCTGCAAGTGGCTGGAATGTCACAATACTTAAATTGAATGAGCAAGGCAATGGGTGGTTAGAAGGGAAATACACTTTTGTCACAGTGTGCATTATGAGCTTCTTATTACTCACTATTAATCAGTCTACCGTGGCCGCCAAATGTTGTGGCGGTCTGTGTGGGTCGGCATGATGCACTGGCCGCCAAATTAATAACCTTTCAATTGTTTTTCACGCAACTCGAGCAAGCGGGATTTAAAAATTGATGACATGGCAACAAGACACTGACACTTAGCAACACCGCAGGGGTATCACCGTTAAATTAAGCAAGTCAGTGCAGTCTTGGAGGACAGTGAGAGTGCACGTACTGTTTTCCTTCTTTCGTCATTAGTTACAAAAATATTTTCAAACTGTGCAATCGTTTATTGCGTTATGGCTCCTCGGCGCATTATATCCCAGGATACTATAAGCTCCATATGTGCCGTGCATAGGGCTGGGTTTGGTGCAAAAGCTATCGTAGAACAGACAGGAGTTGCAAAAAGGACAGTTGAGCAATGGTTAAAACCAAAGGTGGGCACCAAACCGTTAATCGTTAATTAACGAAGTTAACATTTTCGTTAACGATTTAACTTTTAAGTTAACTTTGGAAATCATTATCAGACTAATTAACTTCCGTTACATTTAACTTCCGTTAACTCAAGTCCGCTAACCCAAAAATTTCATAAAAACCGGTAAAAGTTTAAGTTTCTATTATTTTCAGATTTTCAATACAGATGTAGAGCCTTAGCATATTTAATATTGTACGCATCATTCTTTCAACTCCGATATAACGCCACTTATTATTATAAATAACTTTTCAATTAAACTTTGAATTGTGAGTTCAAAATTATATTTTATGTATTCGATATCTAAGCAATTATTTTATATTAATAGATCATATAAAGTTTCTTTAATAAACAAATAAGATATTGCACCCTAGCACGCAACACAATATATAAAAGGAAGTGCCAGTAGAAAGAGGACTCACTTCACTCTGGAGAGCTATTACGGTGACAACGTGAGTATCTGTTATTATAGCGATACCATTACTGTTAATTGAAAGAAAATAAATAAGTCAAGTTTCATTATTATAATATATTAAACATACAGCAAAAACTGATTTTTTTTCTTTTTCTAGAATAAAAATTAACGTTAACGGTTTATCGATAACTTCCGTTACATTTTTAAAGAATTAACTGATTAACGGTTATCGAAGTTAATTTTTTGGATAACGGATTAACGGTTAACGGAGTTAACTTTTTGATTAACGGCGCCCACCACTGGTTAAAACGTTGTCGTGATGCCTTGGACGGAGAGACGCCTACACACTTAGCGAAGACTGGACGGCCAAGGAAATGTAACTCAAAGACTTTACATGTTATAAAAAGGCAGCTGAATGTCAAACCAACAAGCACAGCACGTGAAGTTAAAGAAAACAATCCTGCCTTACTGGGTAATATGTCAGTGAGAAGTGTGCAGCGTTATGTGTCACGTGATCTCGGACTATTTTCAAGATCTGCCGCTGTAAAGCCACTCCTGACTCCTCGTCACAAGATAAAGCGACTCACTTTTGCTAAAGAACACAAAGACTGGCCTCTTGAGAAAGTTCAACGCATATTATGGTGGGATGAAAGTGTCTTTACAGTGACAGGAACTAACTTTGCAAAAGTGAGGCGGCCCAAGAATTCAGACCGACAGGACCCCCGGTACACCCTGGCGAGAGTAAGACACCCAGGCTCTCTCATGGTGTGGGCTTGTTTTTCATATTATGGAGCGGGTAACCTCGTATTTCTTGAAAAAGGTATTACTGTGAACAGTGAGCGATATTTAGACATCCTGCACGCAGAGCTGGGCAATAAATACATTGAATGTATTTAAATACTAAATACATGGGAGAAATGTATTTAAATACTAAATACATCAATTGTATTTAAATACATTTGTAAATACATTTTATATATACACAAATTTTAACAATGTCCGAAAAAAATAATTTCCTTAGGATTTCCTTAGATTTTGGGTTTCCTCAGAAATTTCCTTCTCAGGCCTAAATTTCCTAAAAATAAGGAAATTTCCTTGTAAGCGGAAATGAACACTGGTTCACTGCACCATCAGGGTTGCCAGATAGTGGGGCGGGTTTATGGCCAAATTGAACTGATAAAAAAGTATTTACATTTTTATATTATGAGTACGTATTTAAATACAATGTATTTAAATACTCATAAAAGTATTTAAATACTGTATTTAAATACATGACAACCAATGTATTTATAAATAAATTTCTAAATACACAAATGTATTTAAATACTGCCCAGCTCTGCCTGCACGACAATCTTGAATCCTGCTACGACAAGTGTAGGGCAGAAACTTTTATGCAGGACGGTGCCTCAAGTCACAGGGCAAACGTTGTTAAGGAACGGTTGGCTATGTGTGCTATCGATTGTTTTGACTGGCCTCCTAATAGTCCTGACTTGAATCCAATAGAAAATCTTTGGTCCATAATGAAAAGGAAGCTTCAAGAAGTGGACACTAGTTCAGTGGTGAAGTTAAAAGCTGCACTGTTAAAATTGTGGGAGGAATTACCAAAGGAGCTTCTTCAAAAACTTGCAGACTCGTTACCTAACCGACTGCAGGATGTTATAAAGAGGAAAGGGAATGCAATCAAGTACTAGGACGCCGGTAAGTTACACAGTTTCTTGATTTTTAATGTTTTACGAATATTTTGTGGGATTTTGAGTGAGCGTGTCACTGACGGCATCAAGAAGTCTGACCGCCACAACATTTATTTTGGCGGCCACTGTACAGTATAAGTTACATAAAAGTAATCCTTAGCTTTTCAACTGTTCGCACAAAGCCAGCAAACAGGCCCCAAACGTCTGTTCAGACACACTGAATGACATGACTATGATGCATAACTGCCAGACTGCTGGCCATCAAGCCCCAAGAGTCAGTGCTCAGCATAGGCTCCCACTTATACCTCTTGTAAGCATGGCAGCCTGGATTTCATTACTTATCACCTCAACTGTCTCTGCTGTCTAGACATGGTACATATCCAGCCAGGCGCCAATCACCACAAAGGGGATAGGAAGCCTCAACTTCTTCCATACACCATAATTAAGATACTGAAAAAAATCAACATTTGGAGGATATACTATATAGCACAATCATTGAGTTAATGAACCCTGCATCAGAACCATAAGGCTTTGAATAATGAGTATTCTATTATTATGTAATGATATCCGCCTCCGTGGTGCAGTGGCTAGCGTGCCTGGCTACGAATCTGCGGGCCCTGGTTCGATCCCGGCCAGGGCAATTCGGTGACCAGCCTACCCAGCTGCTCTTCCTTCCTTTCGGGGTTGATAAATGGGTACCTGGGGTAACCTGGGGAAGGTAACTGTGGTAACCCGGGAGTCACACTAGCCCTGTGTCCTGGGTTAACGGGTCCCCACCCACCACAGGCTCTAAGGGCTAATGCCACGGAGATGAGCACCGAATGCCACGCGCAGCTTAGCGCATGCTCCAATCTTTATCTTTACCTTTATCATTATGTAAAGTTACTTTCATACATGTCCGGCAAACCCATTTCATCATAGCTATTTTGACATGTTGAAACTAACACATGAGCAGAATAATGGTGCTTGGACACATCCCTGCGACACCTGAGCAAAAGACGACTTCTGCACACACTTATGACGTATTTACCATTGATGTGGACTGAAGACTAAAGAGATCCCTCTCAGCATCCAGCTACAAGGCATGGCTATTATACATCACTGCCTTAAATCTCCATTTCAGGTACAGGATTGGGCCCTTTGAGGTAGAGTCTTGTCTACTGGAGCACCCAGCAGTGGCCGAGTCAGCGGTGGTTTCCTCCCCTGATGAACTCCGCGGGGAGGTGGTGAAGGCCTTTGTAGTGTTGGCAGAAGGATACAAACATCAAGGCAACAACCTGATTTCTGAGCTACAGGACCACGTAAAGCACACCACCGCCCCTTACAAGTATCCAAGGAAGGTAATACAACTCTTTGTCCCTCAATAATAAGTCCTCCCACAATAAAAGGCTGCCACAATCTACTTGTATTTATAAGGTTCTTGATAGTTTATCTGATGCAGTGAAATTTAAGAAACAATCAAAATGTGGTATATTCTGAAAGCTAAGAACTATTTTCCCTATCTTTTAGTTGTAAAAAATAAATAAGATGAAAGTTAAATGTAGGTTGTGTTTACAGATCGAGTTTGTGGACTCTCTCCCTAAGACTGTGAGTGGCAAAATACGAAGAATAGAACTGCGGAACAAGGAATGGGGTACAAGTAAATAAACACTTCTACTCTCTTACCCTTCATCTGACCCTCCCAATGTTTCTTCAACAACCCCAAACACATGTATCAGACAACTCATATTAATGATACCATTGTATCTGCATTTCTTGACTGTTATGGCTATTTCTATGAATAAAAAAGCAATACCTTTCTCATATTATAAATTAAAAAAAACCCTCATACGTGTGAGATGACACTGGATACAAAAGAAAAATCAAATGATAAATATAAATCAAAGCACAGACCTCCATTCTCTATAAGCCGGGCTTCACACATCTCACTGCATTGTTTGTAGTTGTGGTAGTATTCCAGATCAACACCGAATTCATTTTGGTGGAAGCAACAAATTTTTTCTGACGTGTTTTGAATGTTAATTGTTAACCATTTCTGTCACAATATTTTTTTTCTTTTTTAAGGTAAATGTTAGGTTAGGTTAGGTATAGGGTAAATGTTAGGTATAGGTTACACATATTAGGTAAAGGTTAGGTTAGGTATAGGGTAAATGTTAGGTATAGGTTACACATATTAGGTAAAGGTTAGGTTAGGTATAGGGTAAATGTTAGGTATAGGTTATATATATTAGGTAAAGGTTAGGTTAGGTATAGGGTAAATGTTAGGTATAGGTTACACATATTAGGTAAAGGTTAGGTTAGGTATAGGTTCTGTTAGGTTCAATTTGTTTTTTTGTCATTTTTGTTGCAAAATAAGAAAGACAAAAATGACAACAGAAATGGTTAGCAGGTTAACCCTCTCACGCACGGTGACGCGATCGCGGCAAAACGGGCCCGTCTGCAATCTGAGCTTTTGACGTGAATTGCGTCAAAAAACAGTTAAAAATTCGCCAAAAATATAGTATTTATCAGAATTGCGTCAAACTTTTCTGCGTCAAAGATCCAAGCTAGCCCTATAAAATAAACTAATTGTCAACTCTCGTGTGAGTGGATGTGAAATGATAAGGGTTTGTGTCTCAGTTTCCACTCAGCAGGCAGCCTGTGAGCGCGGATTGTCGTCCCTTTAAAACGTGTCCCGAGCTGGCCATACTGGCCATATAAAAATTTTAATGGTAGTGTTGGAATCCTCATAAAAATCCGCTTTTATTGGCATATAAACCATAAAAAGTTGACTCAGGAAGTTTGAGCTACGAAGTGGTGAACGTAAGTATTTCTTATTTCTCTTTACTCAATATTTTTTCGGAGTCGGTAAATTCCGCTATTTATTTGCATTTCTTGTTATTTTTTTCTTTCATAAGGCAGAATAATCTCTTGCAAAACCAATGATATATAATAATGCCAGGGAAAAAAAATACACGTTTGTGAAATTGATAACATAAACAAATAATTCGCCGCACAGTCAGGCCATTTCGCGGGGCCCCTTAGGGAGCACAAGACAGATGTCGCAGTGGACGGAAAAACTTATTAAACTTTTCGTGCGTGAGAGGGTTAACTTCTTCAAAACTTACCAGAAAAAAATTGTTTCGTCCACCAAAGGAAGTTCGGTGTTCATCTGGAAATTTACCGTAGTTGTAGCTGAGCTTGTAACAGCATTTGTATAATTTGTAGTAAAACAAATAAAGCGATACAAAATGAATGTATTGGTCCTCGGGTGTATGTGGGGACAGTCGAGTTAATCCCCAGCTATTTATGAGCTGCTCGTTGGGCTGAGTACTTTGGGCAGTTGTTCACGGTGGACCCTCCAACTGAGCAGCTTCACACCACTGGGTTACAGGCAGTGGATGCCGATCCTCCCATTGACGAAACCGCACCCTCTCTTGACGAAGTCAGAGGGGCTGTAGCAAAGTTGAGGGATGGAAAGGCAGCTGGTGTTTCTAATATCAGTGCTGAACTCCTCAAAGCTGGGGGTGAGGCCATGATCCGCGGGTTGCATGCTGTCCTGACTGCCGTGTGGCAATCAGGTACCATTCCTCCTGACTGCAAAAGGGGGCTGGTCGTCCCTATCTGGAAAGGGAAAGGGGACCGTCAGGACTGCAGCAATTACCGCGGTATTACACTGCTCAGCGTGCCAGGCAAGGTGCTTGCCCATCTATTGCTGACACGGATCCACAGTCATCTGCTGAAGCATCAGAGACCTCAGCAGTCTGGGTTCACACCTAGTAAGTCAACAACGGACCGTATCCTAGCGCTTCGTGTCCTGGTGGAACGCCGACGTGATTTCGACAGGGGATGCTTGCAGCCTATGTTAATCTCAAGAAGGTGTTTGACTCAGTGCATCGTGAGTCACTCTGGGATCTTCTGCGACTTCGCGGGATTCCTGCCAGGACTATTGCTTTGATGACTGGTCTGTACTCTGGGACTGAGTGCTGTGAAGTGTGGGGGAGGTGTATCCAGCTTCTTTCCTGTTAATACAGGAGTGAGGCAAGGGATCACTTTTCAACACATGTATGGACTGGGTATTGGGCACAGTTGTAGATCAAAGTGATTGTGGAGCATCCCTCGGCAACTCCAAGATCACTGATCTTGTTTTTGCCAATGATGCAGTAATCTTTGCTGAGTCGCTGGAGGTCCTGGTGATGGCTCTCGAGGCGCTGCACGAGGAGGCAAAGCCTTTGGGACTTGAGGTCTCCTGGCTTAAGACCAAGTGTTTGGAGGCTTACTAGATGAAGCAGTACAGTCTGTTAATGCGTGCGGCGAGGTAATTGAGATCTTGGAAAGTTTTACATATCTTGGTAGCGCAGTCCATAATGACGGCGGGTCACGTCAAGAAGTCTTACGGCCGATTGGCATAGCCCACGGTGTTATGGACTCGCTCAGCACGAGTATTTGGTGTTGTCGGTACCTGTGCAGGAGGACAAAGATCTGGATCTTCAAGTCCCTTGTGATCCCTGTCTTACTCTATGGTTGTGAGACATGGACACTAAATAGCGATTTGATGAGATGAATCGATGCCTTTGGTAATACCATAAATGGCGGCGTACAAGTCGACCAGGCGTACAAGTCTACCTCAAGATTATTAGCTCAAAATTATGGGTTAGGCCTAGACTTGCCATATAAGTTGGCCCCCAAAACATGGTAGGCTACTGGTAGACTAAAGTTTAAATGTGGAATTGGATAGGCTACGGTACGGTATACGGTAACCTGTCGCAAAGACACAACACCACACCACTTATAAGTAGGAACTTTTTTGTGTGTTAAGCCCGGAGGAGTAATTAGGCGTTTCGATCAACTATGTTCTGTGAAGCATAGTTTCTGTGGGAAACCATTAGAGCTGGGATGTGATTACTGTTCGAGTATAAAGAAACCCTGTTAACGAGTCGTGTATTAAGTCCCAGTTATCCTCATATATTCTCTAAATCTTTAATTTTTTCCCCACTTATTGTGGGTGGTGGCAGCGTAATCGCCAGGTTTGTGGAGCCCTTCAAGTTAACATCTAACCATAAGGGGGGCACTACAGTATAAGCCATGGAGGGAAGGAATGAACGTAGAAAGGGAGAAGATTAAGAGTAGGAAAGGAGGAGTGGGAGAGAAGGGTGCGCATGCGAACAGGGAAGGGCGGTGGCAAACGAGGGGAGGAGGTGATCACTGTGAGGAGAGATTGGGGGACTGCAATCTTAGAAGTAGGAAATTGATGAAGGCGAGCATAGCACCGAAGTGATAGGAGGGCTCGACGGCGAGAGAGGGGTGGGAGGCCCGACTCAGCATAGAGGCTCTCAACAGGGGAGGAGCGAAAGGCACCTATAGAGTCAGACGGAGGCCTAGGTGGTGAACAGGGTCCAGGAGGCTGAGGAGAGAGGCAGAGGCAGAGGAATAAATATGACATCCATAGTCAAGAGTGGAGAGGACCAGGACAGTGTGGAGATGGAGGAGGGCCTTGCGGTCAGCACCCCAAGACACATATGAGATAGTTTGTAGGAGGCGGAGGCGACGAAGGGCATTTACCTTTAGAGATAGGATATGTACCTTCCAGGTAAGTCGAGAGTCGAAAGTGAGGCCAAGGAATTTTCCAGAGGAGCAATACTTGAGAGGTATGTAGGTATGTGCATATTCTCCGATTTCACGCTTGACAACTTTGTCAACATTTCAGCTCAGCCCCGTTTTCTTTTCATCGAAATTGGCAAAATTTAGCGCAAAAGTTGTGTTGTGAACCCCCTAAGAAATCAGTTTTTTGTGTTTTCCTGTGATTGCACAAGCTTACACATGATTTGATGACGTAGTACACACATTGACCCCTCAACTCGTTGCAGAAGCAATTCTCGAAAATTCTCGGAACATTTCTGAAATCACGTACATTCCGCGGAAATGGAGATGTGTTTCGTGACAGGTCGCCAAAACGCTCGTCAATTTTGCTGAAGGCGAGTGAAATTAATCTTGAAACTAATAAAATAAGTTTCTTTAGTTATTTGTTAGTCTATATGTCGAATTTGATAAGTTTTTATCGAGTAGCAACAATTTTATCAGGCTATCTGTAATCGATGTCAATGCACTGTTTTTCATTTCGTTGTTCGTTCGTTCTGTTTGTTTGTTTGGTAATTATGGAGGAGAGTTTCACGTTCGTTTTCAGAGACACCAACTACTTTTTCTTGGCCTACAATAGGTGCTTGTTCTAATGGTGCTAGTTTTATTTTGCGCAAACCAAAAAAAAAAAAAAAAAAAAAAAAAAAAAAAAAAAAAAAAAAAAAAAAAAAACCTAACCTAACCTTATGTTTTAATGAAACCTAACCTAACCTAACCTAACCTAACCTAACCATGAGTGTTCATGATGCCAAATTTTTATCGGTCACAATAATCCTATTGTTTTATAAGACAAAAATATGCCCAAAAGGCGAACTTCTATTTGATGTAACTTTCTTATTTTAGGTCCTAGGAGGGTCATCTTGGTGTCATTGGAAAGTTTGTTTCAAGACCTTTCCACTGATACCTCTTGCAATAGCATTTAACAAATTTGAAATTTTTTCCCACATAGCTAAGGTATGTCACTACTTCCATGTTCTTTCTCCCAGCAGCCATGTTGTCTGGCTGCTGCTGCTGTTGCTCTCAGGGTTACCAAGACGTTTTACTACCTTACTTACTTTACTTATTGAACCTAATCGTCACTGTAATACATGGACACGTGTGCACCCAGCAGCCTGTCCCCTTGTCCCGCGTGGTTGTGGCTGGACACGGGGAGGCAGGCACCATGTCACAACAGGCTAACACACAGCCTTCCATGCCTTACCTTACCCATCTCAACACTATCCCAAGCTACAATGCAGCCTTATTTACTATATCAAGCATTTGCTAAGCCTTACCTATAGCGGTTTACTGGACCTGAAGGAATGAGGACCCGGAAAGGTGGTGTGGACTGTGGAGGCTTCAATGGCGGCACGTAAACAAGAGTCCTGCCGCCTGCATCCGAAGGTCTTACTTTTTTTTATCTATTGAATAATTTATCGTATATTTCTTTAACTAGAAATACAATAGAAATGAGTCTTATATTTCATTACAATAAAATGTTAGAATTATAAAAAGATGCTGTTCGTGGTTTTAGTTTCAGAATTTTCAGTGTTTGGATATCAAGCGTGTTTTTGTCGTCCAAGCACCGTCTTGGATTACGAAGACCACGCCAATAACACTTGCTGAAATGTGTGTTATACTGCTTTGTGATATTGTTTGCAATGTTTTGGACTGATTATTATTTCGGCCCCTACCAAGCTTGTTGTGTTTTTGTCGCAGAAACCAATCCGTTTTCAATTGCGAGAAAAAACAGGTCTTCGTACCAAGACGATGCTTGGACGACAAAAACACGGACCTTAAAAGAGCAAGAGCAACCATTCATTATTATCGCTGGGGGTGGCCTGGGGGGGCACGTGTTCCCCCATTAGGGTGGTTCCTCCCCATATCACGGCGGTGCCCCTCATTTGAATAACAAGATAAATTCGTAACCTATTGAGAAAAATTAACCAAGTGTTAATCTAAAATTTCCGGTTGGTAACACTGGATGGAGGAATCAACACTGTAGTCTAGTAGTCCAGTGGACCCCACGTGCACCCCCTGGACAATCTAATGAGACCTACTTTTTTAGATGCACAAATATGTCTAGAAAACAAAAATCAATGTTAACACTGTCAACTAATGTCCCATGGGGTTCGTATGGCGGCCATCGTCGATCGCGAAATATTTGACTTTCTCGAAATTACCAAAATGTCCATAAAATCACAAATTATGTAGTTACAAATTTAATTTTGGTGCCCACGTGACAAGAATAACATGGCCTATTGTAATAAGAACACTTAATATACAACATACTGGTCAGTTTAACATATCAAAGTCATCGTCTATTATTCCCCCATCTAATGCACTCAAACAATGGACATGCATATATGACTATCCTACATTAATGGTTACCAATGTTACTCACCGCCCTTCGCCAGTCCACCCTGAATGAAGCGGCTATCAATGCTACTATCATATGACTATCAAGCTAGCTACTTCAATGACTGACATAACTGCCCAAGAATATAAGAAAATAAGGAAGCTACAAGAGGCTGCGAGACCTACACGCGGTAGTTCCTGTTACTTAAAGCTCTCTAATGACTCCGCACTAACACCGTACCTGTCTACTGAGTCCATTCCAACCATTTACCACCCTATTTGTGAACCAGTTTTCCCTATTTTTTTTTTTAATCTACGCTTTTCCAGCTGTTGTGTGACATGAACCAACGTTCATGACGAATGGTCGGTCAGCCATGGCGAGCCGCTGGTTACCAAGACCAAACCATCATCGTATCGCGCGGCTTCAACTGTTTCTTTTTTATAAGATTATCGCGGTTCTTAAATCTCGGGTTATTTGACATTTACCTTCGAGAGAATGAAAAATTATTATACTTCTTACTACGGCGCACAAAGTTAGCTCAAAAGCGGGACTGGTCGCTGTTTCCCGCTAAAATGACGGGTGGCAGCGTGGCATCTCCGCGGAGGGCGAGGAGCAATGGGGGATAGACGCTAGTCGGAGCCGTTTGTTTTGTTTGTAGACTTGTGCGTAGTAGTACACTAAATGAGGAATAATATAATATCAGGATGATTTTTAAATACATACATTCAAAACCTTAACAGCACACTTTATACGCCAGTTCAGTACGTATTTCCCTTTCTTAGTGGTACAAGCAGGCATTTGCCCCACATTTAGGTCAGGTTACGCAACCAATGTCCAGGTTAGTCTCTATACATCAGTAAAATTATCAGCTTTAATCAAGTACAAACTTATAATTAAATACTGCCAGCGTCAGTACATCAACCATAAACTTCCGGCTCTTAGGCACGGGAAAAAGCTACGTTAGCCACCAGAAGGTCAGCAAAGCACGTGACTAACATACTCTTGCCTTCCCTCCTCACTCCTCACCTTGACTCTCAGATCAAAATTAGTTATTTAGAATATTTCAGTCACATGCATGAAAATATAAACTCTTGACCTTCCCATATCTGTCTGTGCCTTATGTTAATGAGTCACTGACCACTTGTCTTCACTTCGATATAGTACAATGTAGCTATTCATTGGATCAGTGTGATAAATAAATGTCACCTCGCTGAGGATGTCTTAGGAGGAGAAGGAAGAGGAGGAGGGTGGGAGGCAGAGGAGGAGAGTGGGAGGAGGAGGAGGAGATTGGGAGGAAGAGGCAGAGGAGGAGGAGGCAGAGGAGAAGAGTGAGAGGCAGAGGAGGAGGAGGAGGAGAGGAGGTGAGAGGAGGATGAGAGGATGTGAAGGGCGGAAAATTAGCAGGATTCTGGTTCACCCTTCGCCTTGCCTACACCGGGAAGTAGAGGTGGCGCATCAGGGTGGAGCCCATGTAGGGCGTCTTGTTGTTGCGGTGAAGGAGATCACTCTGCCCGGTGCAAGACTCGTCGTACTGCGCGGCCACCTCCCGCGTGACCGCAGCAGCAGGGAGAAGAGATCCATACTCCTGCCATGCTCCATCAACACCTTGGCAAGAAAGTGGATGAACACACTTCCATTCATGTCTTTGTGGCAGGATTTGAAGGCAACCATCCCTGAGAGAGAAGTAGATTCATCGTATCATGGACTATCATTTAGGATATGCATCATGTAGATCAGTGCTGGGCTATTCTACGATCACTTCTGCAAATAACAACCGCAGAAGTGTGATTTTTGTGGTGTTTTTTGCGTTTTCAACAAATTGCACACCAATATGAGGCTTTGAGTTCGCAGAATCATTCTCCCAAATGCAAACCTGTATTCAGCTGGCTATGACTACCTCGGTGCTAGCTAGCTAGGGCTAAAGGAGAGCCACACCAGCTCCTGCTGGCTGCTTCTCCAGCTAGGTGGTGATGGAGCTCAGTGCTTGGTGCTCTAAGAAGAAGAGCAGCAAGGAGGTGGGGCAGAGCATGGTTCGTTGCCTATCCCATGCCGCCTGGGCGAAACAGCCCTCAGGGATAACAAGGCCATATCCAGCTTTGTGTCTTAAACTGTCTTTGCAGAAGTGAATTTTCATTTACAGTTTCCAACTCTGGTGTAGATACTTTTTGGTTTTGGGTATACAGTATATACTCTTAACAAATAAGGAATCAATGTGTTCCCTCTTGGCCACTTACTGTAAAACTTTCAGTGCAAGCACACTTGAAATAAAAGGTGCATAGGTTTTCATTGCATTTGGTGTGATGTTTGCAGCAAGTATTATAAATACATATCTTCATATAATGCTACATAATGTCATGTCATAAATGAGTAATGCACACACCTGGATATGAAGCCCACATCCTCAGCATGTCAGCATGCAATGGGATGACGTAATCCTCCTGGGTGGAAATCGAGTCTGTCTGCACCTTCAGGGATCTTTTGTGACGTTTCATCGCCACGCCCTTGTCAATGTTTTCATCCCGGCAGGCCTGCAGGACCACACGTTTTGTCATCACAAACACTTGAGGCAAAAGTCTACAAGTGAAATCCTACTGAATTATTATCTATTCCCTGCACATTATTGAACAAAGAAAAATCTATAAAAAGAACAAAATGCTGTAAGAGAAAGAAGTATCGCCCTAAAATGAGAGCCTATCCATTGAGTAAGTGGCAGGCTACAAGCAATACACGGGATGAAGCAGTAGCACTATATTCCTCTAATGTTTTGACACCAGTCTTCTTCAGAGAAGACTTTGAAGGGAACTGGTGTCAAAACATTTGAGGAATAAAGTACATGCTACTGGCTGCTGCTTCCCGTGTTTGACCTGTAGCCTACCACTTACTCAGAAAGGAGTGTGTGAAAATTGTTTAGAGGATTTGTAAGTTTTCTTTGTGAACAAAATGTCTAATTGTATACTGGCCCTTGAGTCCTCACTTCCTTCCGTATACCACTGCTCCCAATGCACCTTGTCCTTATAATTATTATCATTCATTAAAATGAAATTATTGTTCATCTCCATCACTTTCTTCAAGTGTCTGGCCGTGTCTGCCAACATCTCTTGATCTAATTATCGTTTCATGTTCTCATTGACGGGGAATATATTACAAAACACTTCTTTATTTTCCACTTTCTTTCGTCGCCACTCCCATGACCACCTCACCCACACAGTCTCCCAGGTTCACTTTCACCACACACTACATGGATCTGTTTCTATACTAACATAGTTCTGTTACTCATACAATTAATCGATAACATTATCCAAGCCACATTTCTGGATTCAGTATTCATATGCTTACAGGAGCACTTGGTAGTACTGTTAACCCTTTCACACCCAGATCTTTCCTTTGCTATATATAATCGTCTGTATTTAGCCATAAAACTACGAAAAGTAACTGAATATACCAACTTAGTTAGTGGACAAGGAAACTAAACAGGTCATATCTATAAAATATTGCTTATATCCACTAAAAATTGTCTAATGGTACCCAAATTACAATGAAAATTACGTTCTGGGTCTCAAGGGGTTAAGGCTCACCTGTATGAAGAACAACTTGGGCTTCCCCGCAAGGCTTGGACACTTGTCTGGCGTGAAGTTCTTCCACAACTCAGAAGTGTCAACCTTGCCGTCTCGGGTCCACAGAAACTCCTTGTTGTTGCAGCTGACATTGCCATGACTCATGAACACCACCACCAGGCAGTCGCTGGCCTGGTGGTCTTGCCTGCTCACTAAATATAGAAGGTTGTATGTTGTAGACACAGCAGATTTGGAGGATGTGTGATGTAACAGTAACAGTGTGAATCAGGGGATGAGACTATACTACAGACTATTAGGGTAATAACACTCAAGGTAATGTGACAACTCCCATGATCATCAATGAAATATATCCAGACAGTATAGCCATGACCAAAGACTGCTCTATACTGGACTTGCTACTCGTGATCCGCGCCAACCCGCCCATGACCAGTGGAGGCCAATTTTGCGATTCCTGACATTTTCGAATATCACCCCCAGCTCCCTTCCTATGGTTTATCGGTATAAATGATATACCATTATCTTCGTAAATGTTTGTTCTATAATATTATCAAATAAAAAACAGTAAAATACACTAAAGAAATGTCATTACGAGACAGTGAAGAAATATGCATGAACTCAATATTCACTTAAACTCTTCGCCATTTAATATTTTGCGTTAAAACGTTTTACATGAAACATATCAATAGAAGCGGAATGTTATTAGCTTTCCACTGATATATTTCATTTTCTGATAAATGAATTAGAACCATGCATAAATTAGCGTTAACTAAAAATATAACATCATCAATCGGATCGGCAAGTAAAAAAGTGTTCTATGAATACAGTAGACCATGGTTTATCAGTATAAATGATACACTGTTATCTTCATAGATGTTTGTTCTATAATATTATCAAATAAGAAACTGTGAAATACACTAAAGAAATGTCATTATGAGACTCTGAAGAAATATGCATGAACTTAATATTCACTTAACTCTTCGCCATTTAATATTTTGCGTGAAAACTTTTTACATGAAACATATCAATAAAAGCGGAATTTTATTAGCTTTCCATTGGTATATTTCGTTTTCTGATAGATAAATTAGAACCATGCATAAATTAGCCTTAACTAAAACAATTACATCATCAATCGGGTAATTTTCCCGATTGATGAGGTTATTTATTTAGTTAACGCTAATTTATGCATAGTACTAATTCATTTATCAGAAAGCGAAAAATATCAATGGAAAGCTAATAAAATTCCGCTTATATTGACATGTTTCATGTAAAATGTTTTCTCGCAAAATATTAAATGGCGAAGAGTTTAAGTTCATGCATATTTCTTCACTCTCTCATAGTGGCATTTCTTTAGTGTATTTTGCAGTTTTTTATTTGATAATATTATAGAACAAACATTTACGAAGATAACGGTATATCATTTATACTGATAAACCATAGGAAGGGAGAGATGGGAGTGATGTTCGAAAATGTCAGGAATTGCAAAACTGGCCTCCACTGGAAATAGCCCAAAATGAGTAGCAAGTCCAGTATACAGTAGTCTTTGCCATGACCATTCTACAAAATGTATGCAACTACTGTATACTATGAAGGGAAGAAGCAGCTATCACTCAAAGATAAAGCATGATTTTTATGATGAAAATTAGAATTGCCTTGTGATTTTCCAACATCATAATTAATGCCCCTAAAGAAGATAGGAACATGGAAGTCTCGTAAAGGGGGAGGAGGAGGAGGAGGAGGAGGAGGAGGAGGAGGAGGAGTGTTAGTTGTATAGAGCAGTAACCACCAATAATAAACTTTCTATCCACTCATAACAAAATAATAAAGAAAAACGCAAGGGAAATCGACACCTACGAGTTATATTTCTTGACCATTAAGTCATAAGATAAACCAAAGACACTCTACAACAGTGTCTTTGTGTCTTTTTTTTTGGGTCTTTTCAGTGTTGTAGAGTTGTCTGGATAAACTGTCATGGCAAACTTTTAAAAATCAGAACCAAGACAAATACCATCTTAGTTTTACCTTCCTGAAGTTTCTGCTCGAAGTTTGCCTTGGTCAGGTTCCTGTGTACCATCACCTCGAAGCCAAGGTGTTCAAAGGCACGCCGGCTGATGGCAGTGTCGTGTGAGGCGCACTCCCGTGACTGCAGAGGGCACAGGGAAGGAAGGATCAGCCTTAACCCTTTGAGGCCCAGAACGTTATTTCCATTGTAATTTGGGTACCATTAGACGATTTTTAATGAATATAAGCAAGATTTTATAGATATAACCTATTTAGTAATCTTGTCCACTAGCTCCTTTGGTATATTTAGCTACTTTTCGTAATTTAATGGCTAACAGACAATTTTATATAGCAAAGGAAAGGTATGGGCGTGAAGGGGTTAATTGGACATCATGCTATCAGATTAGTGCAGAGTCAATAGGGAGCTTTAAAAGGAGGGTAGATCAATGCATGGATGAGGATGAAAGGTGGATGTAGGTAGTGTTAAGTAACAGGAACTACCACGTGTAGGTCTCGCGGCCTCTTGTAGCTTCCTTATTTTCTTATGTTATAATTTCAGTATTACGAAGAACTAAGTTATTCACCAATACCAAATGTTAAACTTTTGTTCTGTACAACACTGCATATACAGTGATCTGAATTTGGTAGACAGGCAATAGTTCCTGAGAAGAGTTTGTGATATTGAATAGCTGTTTAATTAACCCCTTCACACCCAGATCTTTCCTTGGCTATAAAAAAAAAATGTCTGTTGTGGAGCCATAAGATTACGAAAAGTAACTGACTGTACCAAATTAGTTAGTGGTAAGGATACTAAACGGGTCATTCTATAAAAAGCATTGCTTATATTCACTAAAAATCATCTAATGGTGGTCAAATTACAATGGAAATTACGTTCTGGGCCTCAAGGGGTTAAATAACCTATACTGGTGAAGGTATTCTGATCATGACAATAACAGCAATGTAGTCTATACTCGTGCCATTGTGTCATTGTAGCCTAATGTTGATATCTTACTGAAAGAGTTAGATCATCAAATTTCTCGTGGGCAAAGATGATGGCTTGTCCTCTCCTCTCGTGGTCATTCTTGTAGAACAAAGCGTCCCTCCCCACGGACATCACAGCTCGGGGACGCTCGCTGCACAACGCGGGAAACACTTTATAACAACATAAGAACACTAGGCCCCCCCCCCCCCCCTAGTCGGGGGGGACAGTCGAACAAACTGAGGCTGAAAGTTTCTGTCTTTTCCTCACTACTTGGAATTTACAGCTACAATGGATTTGGTTTTTGATGAAACACGGGACCTCACTGAAGAAAAACAGGATTTACTGGATCCAATACATGCAGAAAATGGCAGCAAATTTCCGTGACAGATTCCCTGATTTGCTTACGGAGTAGTTTGATTTTGTTCAGTTTCCGTTCAAGACAGATGCAAATCAGTGTGGCTCTTTTGCACTAGAAATTACAGAATTACAGGCTGACAACGAGTCAAGAGTAAATTTCGACATCTATAATGATATAGCAGTTTTGGATTGCTTTATCAGAGACACATTCAGCTGTTAAAAATAAAGCTATCAAAGTTCTGGTACAATTTGGAACCACTTATATCTGTGAAGCAGCTTTCTCAACAATGGTATTTGAAAAAAATGATTATCGTAACCATATTTCAAACATCAATTTAGAAAATTGCATGCTGTTCCTCAACCACATATATCCCCAGGTATAGAAAATGTATCAACTCATAATGTACGCATGTCTGATAATTATGGAATACGTCACTGTTATAGCATTTCAGATATAATATGATAGAATTGCTATCGATTACTGATTGATATGATATACGCTTGTTTTATCAAATTCATAAAACAATTACACCTCCAGTCAATATATAAACTGTATTAAAAGATAATGCACACAGTCACATATGAAATATGACTTATGTACCTTGTATAGAAAATTAATTATATGATGATGCATACATGCTTAAACATCCTTAAGAGGTCAAAACTGTAGCTTAGGAAATTGTTATGTTGCTGATGTATGTAATAACACACCAGGCATAGAAAGTAAATGATGCTTATAAACATGTCACATATTAAACAAGATAGTTGTAAAATTGTTTTGGACAGTGTTTACTTTTACACGCTTCTGTTATGTTATATATATCCGTATTTGTATTTACTGAAATACAGACATATAAAAACGTCACTATTTATTCTTCCTCACTATATATATATATATATATATATATATATATATATATATATATATATATATATATATATATATATATATATATATATAATATATATATATATATATATATAGTATATATATTGTTCACCTTAAATCCTAAATGACTTGGGGTCGCACTGGATAGGCAACAACACCAGATAGGGTCGCATTGGAAAATGTTTGGGAACCCCTGCTCTAAAGGATGGTGGATGAGTTTTATAACATGTGTAGGAGAAGGAAATTTAGTATGAATGCTGTGAAATCCAAGGTGATGGTATTTGAAAGAAAGTTAGAAGAGGTGATTAACTAGTCTATTTTTTTTATTATGGTCAAAATGCAGTAAGGAAGCCACGCCCCCTGCCTCCCCTTCTATTCTACGGGGCAGCTGATTGGTGCATTCCTCGTATCATCACTACCAATCACAACATCTTCACTACTTAACAGCGGCGTGACCACTTGACAGAGCAATCAATCTTCACTACAAAGGATTTTTTGATTTTGTCACCCTCTGTAGTGACTATTGGTTTGATAACTGGTCTGTATTCTGGGACTGAGAGTGCTGTGAAGTGTGGGGCAGGTGTATCCGGCTACTTTCCTGTGAATACAGGAGTGAGGCAAGGGTGCGTCCTTGCCCCATCACTTTTCAACGCTTGTATGGACTGGGTATTGGACAAGGTTGTAGATCAAAGTGATTGTGGAGCATCCGTTGGCAACACTAAGATCACTGATCTTGTTTTTGCCGATGATGCAGTAATCTTTGCTGAGTCGCTGGAGGTCCTGGTGATGGCTCTCGAGGCGCTGCACGAGGAGGCAAAGTCTTTGGGACTTGAGGTCTCTTGGCTCAAGACCAAGGTCCAGGTGTTTGGAGACTTACTAGATGAAGCAGTACAGTCTGTTCATGCGTGTGGTGAGGACATTGAGATCTTGGAAAGTTTTACATACCTTGGTAGCGCAGTCCATAATGACGGCGGGTCACGTCAAGAAGTCTTACGGCGGATTGGCATAGCCCACGGTGTTATGGACTCGCTCAGCGGGAGTATTTGGCGTTGTCGGTACCTGTGCAGGAGGACAAAGATCCGGATCTTCAAATCGCTTGTGATCCCTGTCTTACTCTATGGTTGTGAGACATGGACACTAAATAGTGACTTGAAGAGACGAATCAATGCCTTTGGTAATAAGTGTCTTCGCAGAATCATGGGGTATCGCTGGGATGATTACGTGTCAAATCAGCGATTGCACCGTGAGACTGAATCGAGGCCTATTACCTGCACAGTCCGTCAGCGCCAACTTCGGCTATATGGGCATGTGGCACGCTACCCTGAAACCGATCCTTCCCATCGGGTTGTATCTGTAAAGGCCCCCATCCACGGTACGATTGGTCGTACGATCTGATCCGACAGACATGATCCGATGGATTTCCTACCACCCACTAATGATCCAACCGCACCTCAAGACCAGTTCAGTTGGTGATAGAAACGGTGGAGAGCGGTTCTCATGATGGGTCTATGCAACGAGGATCGAATTACTTTTGATGGAATCTGATACCACAACTGAGGAGCGTAAACATCATCCGCGTTCACACCAAATTTCACAGAGGCAGTTATTTTCTTAATATATTTCCGGCGCACACTTCTCATATAGTTTTTTTTTTTTTTTTACTGTTGCAACATTAGCCTCACTGTCGCTCACTGTCGCTCTTCGAGTTTCTCTACCAATACTTCATAAGTTGCATTTTTCTTAAATTTATCCATTTACTCTTTGCTTTTTATTTCCCACAAACATTCAGTTTCTATATAATTAGATGAATTCTGTCCAAAAGTGCTTCTCATTAAAGAAACAATTCATCTTGGTAGTCCTCTCGCGACGCTGTCAGTGGCGAAACTGACGGCTGGCCTCACGATCAGCACACTCACGGTGCGATCCGGTCTGAACCGGATGATCTGTCGGATCTAAAAACCAAACACTGCTTGGTCGCATCCGACCAGCTGTCAGTCGGTCGGACAGACCAAAATCACCCCACTCACGATCCAATCTGGTTGGATCCAACCAGATCTGTCCGATGGTCGTACGACCAGATCGCACCGTGGATGGGGGCCTTAAGAGACAATCCGGCGTGGAGGAGGCCAAGGGGGCGCCCACAAGGCTCGTGGCTGGGGCAAGTTGATGTTTCTTGTCGAGAGCTGCTTGGTATGGGAAAGGAGCCTGCATGGGGACACTCGCATGGTGACCCCCGGGAGTGGCGTCGTAGGGTGGGCGAGGCGACGCGCCCCCCGGCGTATGCCCCCAATGATGATTGATTGATTGTAGTGAAGATTGCTCTGTTCAGTGGTCATGAGCACGCGCTGTTTAGTAGTGAAGATGTTGTGATTGGTAATGATGATACGAGAAATGCACCAATCAGCTGCCCCGTAGAATAGAAGGGGAGGCAGGGGGCGTGGCTTCCTTACTGCATTTTGACCATAATAAAAAAAATAGACTATTATATAAAGTAGGCTACACCTAATGGAGTGAGTACGCCAGCAGTGGAATACTCTGCTAACCGTTCTCAAGGCATACACACACGTGGCAGATTTACAGAATGTAGCAAATGGAACTGAAAGGGATGAATGCATCAGTAAATTTCTTGTTTCAATTTGGTTATAGCAATATCTTACACAGATTGAGAAGTTGTGTGGATAGAAGGATGTAATGCATAAAATCACCAGAACCGCTTAGCCAAGTAGGTATACAAAGACTACTCGTATACAGTAGTCTTTGGGGTATGCCTTATTGGGTCAGTGGTCTAACGCGGCAGTGGTTTAACTTGAGGTGCAAAATCACTGTTAACCCCTTCACGCCCAGATCTTTCCATTGCTATATAAAATTGTATGTTCTTAGCCATAAAATTACGAAAACTAATTGAATATACCAAATTAGATAGTTGACAAGGATATTTAACTGGTCATATCTATAATATATTGTTTATATTCACTAAAAATCGTCTAATGGTACCCAAATTACAATGGAAATTACGTTCTGGGCCTCAAGGGGTGAAACCACTGGCACGTTAGACCCCTGACCCAATAAGGTATACCCACTGGGCTAAGCGGTTCTGGTGATTGTATGCATTACAATGATGCAACAGGGTGAGACGGGGAGTGATGGATAGATAGACAGATAGACAGGCGTGTACTAACCTCTTGCCATCATCTGTGTTAGCCGCTGCCTCTACCTCTACAGGGATGGACAACTCCATTGTTTCTGTTTGTTGAGATAAATCATTGACAGCGTCGTCTTCATCATTCACTGGACAAGCTTGGGTGTCTCTATTCCGGCATACTGATGTAGTTATTTCCTCGCTGGATGAAGCCATCTTGAAAGAGGGTTTGCAGTGCTGGTTTACACTCTGCTTGGGGGTGAAGATATCAACAGTAGACCTACCAGTGTTAGTGCTAGTCAGTTTTATATGCTATACACATGAGGTCAATGGATAAGAGATATTTCTACTAGGTAGTTGTCTATATTGAACCAATTCATATGGATCAGGACTTGAAATCTGCAACAATTAGTCTTTTTTTTATATAAATGCCACTTTCTGAACAGTGGGATGGCCTCTTGACACAAGCAATGTGTAGTAACCAGACCATGAAAGCAGGATGAGATGTGTGTGTGTGTGTGTGTGTGTGTGTGTGTGTGTGTGTGTGTGTCATGGGGCTTTAGCACATTATCTTATAGCTACTATCCATTTCAGACCCCATTCGGCATCGTTTTTCGCAAATATCTTCTCAACAAACAGTTGGATCAAAATGACAGTTTGGCACAGCTTGTCTGAGACCGTCCCCTAATTATGGCAGTAGAGTGCATTGCCAAGTGTGTTTCATGAAGGAGTTTACTCTTGGCTTTTACGGCGAAGCTGGCAAGAGCCGGGTATACATTCGGACAGGTAAGGTTTGAGGTGACGTACTTGTGACGTGTATCAAGCCACGCCCTCATCCTCCCCTCCCGGCTTCCCCTCCCTCCCTCCATGCCATCCCCCCCCCGTACTCCCACCTTCCCCCTCACTCTCCCATTTACCTATCCCCTCTCTCTCTCTCTCTCTCTCTCTCTCTCTCTCTCTCTCTCTCTCTCTCTCTCTCTCGGCCACTTGCGTTGTACATGAGATATGACTCCATGCACATATTACTTGTCTATAATGGCAGATAACCCGAAAGTATATGCTAAGTAACCCGCCAGGGTGGCGCGGTTGGTAGAATCACGGACTGGTGTTGCAGAGTCCCTGCGCCATTCGGTCAGCGGTTCGAGTCCACCAAATTCATTCTGGTGTGGTGGGCTTTGTACAGTCAATAACCTTGTAGTTGGTACTTGCACAAAGTGTCTAACACAGGTCGTTTTCTTCATTCTTTGTATTATCTAAGTATGGTTTGTTCTCAAGTCACAACATGTACCTTTCCCCTGGTATGTTGTAATCCAGTGGGGCCATCTACTCCATTGCCATTGTATCTGCCTCTTTCCCTCCTCATCTCTTCGTCATCTCATCGTCTGTGCTTATCTCTTCGCACCTTTTCTTTCCATTCTCGTAAATTAGAATTTCTGACATTTCTCATTTCAAATGGGTCAGGCCCTGATATTCCAACATAGGAGAAATGGTCAATAGCCCGCTAGGCACAAGAAGGATAAGGGTTATTTAGCATCAACTCACCTTATAAAATGTCTTTAGTGGTTGGTTTGTGCAGGAGTTAAACCCATAATTACCAGATTAGCCCTCTCTCTCTCTCTCTTCCTCTCTCTCTCTCTCTCTCTCTCATCTCTCTCTCTCTCTCTCTCTCATCTCTCTCTCTCTCTCTCTCTCTCTCTCTCTGACACTATCACACAATGAGGAATATACCATACATAATGTAAAATTAAAAATACTTTAATTATAGTATTGTCCAAACAATATTATTGGCTACATTCACACTACGCGCGCGCGCACGCACGCAACGCACGCACGCACGCACGCACGCACGCAGCACGCACGCACGCACGCACGCACGCACGCACGCCACGCACGCACGCACGCACGCACGCACACACACACACACACACACAACACACCACACACACACACACACACACACACACAACACACACACACACACACACACACACACAACACACAACCAAACACACCACACACACCAACCACACACAACACACACCACACACACCACACACACACACACACACAACACACAACACACACACACACCACAAAAGGACCCAGTTGAAGGGCTCAATGGAAGGAGGAAGGGAGGGAAAGAGGGAGGGAGGGAGGGAGCTGTTAAATTGTCATTAGCTGTTGGTGCGGGATTTAAAACTATAATTACTCATCAGGGAGCTATAAAGTCGGGAAGGTTTGAAACAGGTGTGGCTACTTAGGGGGGGTGGAGCGGGTCTCTAAGAGGAGACTGAGCGAACATTTGTAGACAAGGAAAAGATTTGAGAAATTGATGGGATTGCCTCGCCCCAAGTGCTCGCGAAGTTCATTGCGTGACTGTACTTGCAAAGTGTCTAGATAGGATCAAAGTATCTTATCTTATATGCTAAGTATGGTTGGGTGTTTATCACACGACAGTGATACCTGTTCCAGCGTAATTGGCTGTTGCTGTCCGAGTTTTGTTGGGTAATTATACAACCATTGAAAGTTGTATATGAGCCTCTTTCCCAGAAGGCACATTGTGCGTATGATGGGATGAGGTAGCTGTGGCTTGATCATTTATAGGACATCGATCGAGTGTGATGGAGCGGAAAGAAAGGGTGGAAAGGAGGGGATTCAAAGGCAAGTACAACAAAACTGAGGTTCAATACGGAACTTTCAATGGTTGATAATTACCCAACAAAACTCGGACAGCACTTAGACAGCCAATTACGCGGAAGCAGGTATCAATTCGTGTGATAACACACCAACCATACTTAGGCATATACTCTGAGGTATCTGCATTATAGACAAGTAATATGGAGCATGGAGCATATGCTCATGTAGCAACGCAAGTGGCCGAGAGAGAGAGAGAGAGAGAGAGAGAGAGGAGAGAGAGAGAGAGAGGAGAGAGAGAGAGAGAGAGAGAGAGAGGGAGAGAGAGAGAGGAGAGGAGAGAGAGAGAGAGAGGAGAGAGAGAGAGAGAGAGAGGAGAGAGAGAGAGGAGAGAGAGAAGAGACGAGAGAGAGAGAGAGGAGAGAGAGAGGAAGGAAATGGAGAGAGTGGAGAGGGAAGAAGAGAGGGGGTAGTAAGGAGAGTGGGGGGATGGAGTACGGGGAGGATGCATGAGGGAGGAGGAAGCCGGGAGGGGAGGATGAGGGCGTGGCTTGATACACGTCACAAGTACGTCACATCAAACCTTACCTGTCCGAATGTATACCCGGCTCTTGCCAGCTTCGCCGTAAAAGCCAAGAGTAAACTCCTTCATGAAACACACTTGGCAATGCACTCTACTGCCATAAATTAGGGGACGGTCTCAGACAAGCTGTGCCAAACTGTCATTTTGATCCAACTGTTTGTTGAGAAGATATTTGCAAAAAACGATGCCGAATGGGGTCTGAAATGGATAGTAGTGAGCTTGAAATAAATCGAATAAGCTGACAAACAATTGCATGAAATAAGTGAATAAATAATGAAATAATAATACAAATATCAATGAATGATATTATTGCAGAATACAATCATGGCATGTGCCCAAACAACCTTGAGGCAATCCTCGCTGTAATTATGTCTGTACCGTAGATAACACTATAGTCGCCACAGTACACTAACATTTTTTTTAATATCGCCAGGCACCATATATTACGAATTTTAGCATCACTACATACTTGTATGTGTCACTGAAGACAGGTACATAACATAAATTACTGTACATACCTCTTCCGTGGCATATACAAGTATGTAGTGATGCTTTAGAGGTGAAATTCGTAATATATGGCACCTGGCGACATTAGTGCACCGTGGCGACTATATATTATTATTATTTTTTTTTTTTACATCACAAAGGACTGGCCAAGGGCACAACAAAAATGGGTAACACAAAGCCCGCTTAGTTGCCAATCCCTATAAAGAAGACAGTAAGAGATAAGATAAGATACTTTGATCCTATCTAGACACTTTTGCAAGTACCAACTACAAGGTTATTGACTATACAAAGCGCCACCACGCCAGAACGAATTTGGTGGACTCGAACCGCTGACCGAATGGCGAAGGGACTCTGCAACACCAGTCCGTGATTCTACCAACCGCGCCACCCTGGCGGGTAGACAGTTAAAGAGAATAAAAAAAAAAAAGAGGGGTGAACCAATTTAGTTCGGGAGGTGTCTTGTTACTCTTCTTTTGAAAAGATTTAAGTCATAGGAAAGTGGAAAAATAGAAACAGGAAGAGAGTTCCAGAGTTTACCAGTGAAAGGGATGAAAGAGTAAAGATACTGATTAACTGTTGCATTAGGAAGATGGACAGAATAGGGATGAGAATGAGTAGAAAGTCTTGTGCAGCGAGGCCGCGGGAAGGGGGAGGCATGCAGTTAGCAAGTTCAGAAGAGCAGTGAGCATGAAAATAACGGTAGAAGAGAGCAAGAGAAGCAACATTGCGGCGGTGATTTAAAGATTGAAGACAGTCAGTCAGAGGAGGGGAGTTGATGAGACGAAAAGCTTTTGATTCAACCCTGTTTAGGAGAGCTGTATATATATATATATATATATATATATATATATATATATATATATATATATATATATATATATTATATATATATATTTTTTTTTTTTATATGAGTGGATCCTCCCCAAACATGTGAGACATACTCCATACATGGGCGGATAAGGCCCCTGTAGAGAGCAAGCAATTGGGAGGGAGAAAAAAAAGGACGCAGACGCCACAGGACACCTAACTTCTTAGAAGCTGTTTTAGCAAGAGATGAGATGTGAGACTTCCAGTTCAGATTTTTAGTAAAGGATAGCCCTAGAATGTTCATTGTAGAAGAAGGAGACAGTTGAGTGTCATTGAAGAAGAGGGGATAGTTATCTGGTAGGTTTTGTCGAGTAGATAGGTGAAGAAATTGGGTTTTTGAAGCATTGAACAAAACAAGGTTTGCTTTGCCCCAATCAGAAATTATAGAAAGATCAGAAGTTAGGCGCTCGGTGGCATCTCTCCATGAATCACTTACTTCCTGTTTAGTTGGACGTCTAATAAACGACGTTGAAAAATGCAGGGTAGAATCATCAGCGTAGGAGTGGATAGGGCTTTGAGTTAGACTTAGAAGATCATTAATGAATAATAGAAAGAGAGTGGGTGATAGGACAGAACCCTGGGGAACACCACTATTGATAGATTTAAGAGAAGAACAATGTCCATCTACAGTAGCTGCAATAGAACGGTTTGAAAGGATTACGGTAGGATTACGGTTGACTGGACACTGACACTCATTAATCTGTGTAGAGCTGTGTTCTCCCCACCTAACCAAACACTGCCATAGTTCTTCCTCTTTTCTCATCTAGCTCCCGCTTAACCCCTTCACGCCCAGATCTTTCCTTTGCTATAAAAAATTGTCTGTTGTTAGCCATAAAATTACGAAAAGTAACTGAATATACCAAATTTGTTAGTCGACAAGGATACTAAACAGGTCATAGCTATAGAATATTGCTTATATTCACTAAAATGCGTCTAATATGGTAGCCAGATTACAATAGAAATTACGTTTGGGTCTCAAGGGATTAACCACTCACTACCTATATTAGCATCCGCGACCTGTGTGAAGTTTTCTCCCAGCGGTGGTCCTTCCCCGCCCAGCCCAGCAGTAGCTACCGGAAACTAGTTGTTAAACCATGATAATTCACACGACTGCTGCATTCAACAAAGCTACAATTTCCAATTGATACTCCCGCTTTTGTTTGCAGCATTGCGTGCCTCCATCTCGGCTGCTTCATAGTCACACCGTCACTTTTTTTTTTTTTTTTGTTTTGTGTGAAAGTTTTGAGCTTTCGCGCGTTGCCATGAGCGGCGATCTGCTGCAATGGTCACTCATCCGATGGCCTACAATTACCACAGTTTCACTTTATTTGTATTTAAACCTCTGTAGTGATTCTACTGTTTATGTATGAATAACACTATGGTTAGTTCGGCAGCAGCGCCTAGTTTTCGAAAGCATACAATAAGTGCTCACCAGTGGCGTAGCTGCGGCCTTCGGGGTGGCACGTGCCCCCCCACCCCACTGGCCATGGCTGCTGTATAATGAATAATGCACTAATACCGTGGCCACCGAGAGACAAGGCCTGGTACATCGCCCGTGACGTCACACCATAAGGATACCACCCGCTCCGCTCCCCGTACAAGTTTACCTACCTAATATAATGTTTATCAGTATAAAAGATATACTGTTATCTTCGGAAATGTTTGTTCTATAATATTATCAAATAAGAAAACGTAAAACACACAAAGAAAATGCCATTATGAGACTTTCAAGAAATATGCATTAACTTAAACTCTTCGCCATTTGATATTTTGCTCGCAAACATTTTACATGGAGAATATCAATAGAAGCGGATTGATATATTTCGTTTAGTGATAAATGAATTAGCAGTATGCATAAATTAGCGTTAACTAAATATAAAAAATCATGAAATCGGGTAATTTCCTACCTAATGTATATGTTTATCACTATAAAATATATACTGTTATCTTCGGAAATGTTTGTTCTATAATATTATCAAATAAAAAACCGTAAAACATACTAAAAAAATGCCATTATGAGACTTTCAAGAAAAATGCATGAACTTAAACTTTTCGCCATTTAATATTTTGTGAACAAAACGTTTTACATGGAGAATATCAATAGAAGCGGAATTTAATTAGCTTTCCATTGATATATTTCCTTTTCTGATAAATGAATTAGAACCATGCATAAATTAGCGTTAACTAAATAAATAACCTCATCAATCGGGAAAAAATTACCCGGTTTCATGATGTTATTTAATTAGTTAACGCTAATTTATGCATGGTTCTAATTCATTTATCAGAAAAGGAAATATATCAATGGAAAGCTAATTACATTCCGCTTCTATTGATATTCTCTATGTAAAAAGATTTTCACAAAATATTAAATGGCGAAAAGTTTAAGTTCATGCATATTTCTTGAGTCTCATAATGGCATTTCTTTAGTGTGTTTTACGGTTTTTTATTTGATAATATTATAGAACAAACATTTCCGAAGATAACAGTATATATTTTATACTGATAAACATATATTAGGTAGGAAATTACCCGATTTCATGATTTTTTATATTTAGTTAACGCTAATTTATGCATACTGCTAATTCATTTATCACTAAACGAAAAATATCAATGGAAAGCTAATTAAATTCCGCTTCTATTGATATTCTCCATGTAAAATGTTTGCGAGCAAAATATTAAATGGCGAAGAGTTTAAGTTAATGCATATTTCTTGAAAGTCTCATAATGGCATTTTCTTTGTGTTTTACGGTTTTTTATTTGATAATATTATAGAACAAACATTTCCGAAGATAACAGTATATCTTTTATACTGATAAACATTATATTAGGTAGGTAAACTTGTACGGGGAGCGGAGCGGGTGGTATCCTTATGGTGTGACGTCATGGGCGATGTACCAGGCCTTGTCTCTCGGTGGTCTCGCTAATACCCACCACGGTTCTGATCTTAGAATAGGCCCTTATACCCTTCTATATGGAGTCAGAGTGGCCCCTGAGGTCACCCCCCCATTGATAGATATACCTACCGTAGATAACACTTTTGTCGCCAGCTGCAATAATGTCACCAGGCGCCATATATTATGAATTATAGCATCACTATTGATTTGTATGTGCCACTGAAGATGATACACAGTAGTTTATAATCATGGCTGTATAATCTACCCTGTTTCAGCTTGTTTTATGCTTTGTATCTGCAAATATAGTATACGGTTTCAAATTTCACTACTAGTTTTTTTTTTCGCGCGACGACAACGGCGGGAGGACACTCAGAACATAAACAGTAATTGGCGACCTTATTGTTGGTCGCCACTCTGGTGATATTTTTTGTAATTTGTTCATTTATAGCCATACATGACACAGATGAAGACACAAAATGACCAACTCTCCAGATAGCCCCTTCTAACTTTCCAGAAATCATGAATGTAGAAAAAGAAGTATTAACACCACCAGGCGGCTGTAAATAATAAAAAAAACCGTTGTCCTGGCGACTTTGGTGTTATCTACGGTAACTATGCCACTGCTTACCTCCCACAGAATGTCGTGGTTTCTGAGACGAATGAAAATCTCCGCTAGCCCAAGGCTACCATGGTGGCATCAGGAGATGCCACCAATCACCAGCAGTAGGTTATAATATCCTACTCCGAAGATAAAGGGTCTTTTTATCGAGGGCCCAGACAGAGATGAGGACAAGCCGGCGCAGCAATTATAACTAACCACTTTGACTGTGGTGGAGCGGTAATGGTGAGGCACATGATTAAATAATTATAATCATCCTTTACTAACAAGCCTATGAGAGCAGGGCTAAGGAAGGAGTAAATGGCTCTCTCGGCTTTGTGAGAGAGAGATAGAGAGAGGGGGGGAGAGTCATTTCCTGTTGTTCCATTCCCGTCAGTACTGCGCCCTGACTAAAATCATATGCATCCATTAATTAGGTACTCGCATTGAATACATATTATGCTATAACTATCACTAGTTATGTTTGTTACTATGGGGTAGCTGGTTCCCACTAGGGTACCTCTATAAATAGGCGATCAGCCTGGGGGGTTGGTCGGTATCAAATTAGGGCGAGAATGCTAATAGTGTTTTTTGGGAAGGTATAAATGCCTAGAGTTAGAAAACATGTGATAGCATTGTGGCAGTGGCAGCTTTATGGGAGTTATCCCCCTTTTCCAAACTGTATATTATATAATTATATAAATATACATACATATAATTATTTTCTTTTTTCTTTTTCAGGTGTCGTATTTCATCGGCGAGAGACGGACCGGACGATCGACTGGCGACGTTGGAGACCCTCGAGGAGACCACCACTGCCGGAAGACCAGCCGGCCCGCAGGTCGTGCGTTCAGAGAAAGTCGGGTTTTTGGAGTGGAGAGGTAGAGTAGCAG